>BEXV01000376.1:80626-92489 GCA_003118195.1 Hemicentrotus pulcherrimus
CCCCCGCCAAAAAAAAAGTTATTTTGAAACAGTAATTCTAATCTAGAGTGATAGTTCATTGAACTTATTTTATGTAGATGACTCTTTGAGGTTGGGTGTGTCTGAAGGCTTTTATTTCTTTATATATTTTAAATTTTAAATAATTTATTGGAAACCTTTTTCCTCATTGAACTCAGTCCACTCAAACAAACTTTTGAATCATGTTTAATTTATAAAAGGTAGACTCTCCAGGGTGAGAGGAAATGTTGGTTTATAGAAGCCTTCTATCCTTGTTCTTTGTGGCTCCTATCCACATCCTGTTATAACAATATAACCATATTTAGTTTGTCTCTAGTCACATGTACATCATTTTGCTGATGCATATTCATTTCATCAGTTCGAGGAACCTGTTTCATCAAACATGTTTTCAATAACAAGGTACAAGGACTGTTATAAGCTACTGAAATCATGGCATTTGATTGGCTGAGAGGAAATTTGTCATAGGTATTTTATATTTGTTATTCATAACAAGTTTAATGAAACAGGGCCCATCCAGGTATTGTTTTTATGCAGTTTCAGTAACCTTCTGCCCATGTTGCTCTTACTGTTATTTATTTCCCTTTTGTGAATTATCTGTTGAGAGCCAGGAGGGTGTTAGTAAAATCTGATGTTAAGGTGGTTTTAATAGAAGCAGAAAAATGAGAGAAACAAGTCGGTGAAAGATTGAGCAAAATCCTATTAAAGCTTATCTGCCATAGTTTACAGAAGGGATTAGACCGCTCTGCAAGGTCACTGGACAGGTGGTTATCTCATCAACTCAGCTCTCAGCTAACATAAAGAAAAGAGGATGATGGGGGAACAGTGGTCACCGATTAGACACTGTTTGTTATATAGAGGGCGCAAGTAGCTACAAGTAGTGCAGTGGGCCTTTAAAATAAGTTATGAATGTTTGACGTTGTGACAAATTGGGGACTCTGTGATGTATCTTGCGAGGCTCCCTCCTATTTGCTCTGTATTAAATAAAAAAAGTCCTGAAATTTCTGCAGGTGGGTTCATAATTCTGAAATGAAATACCTGTACATGTAGGGTTTTTCATTTTGAATGTGTGTTGCGTACTTGCGTTTTCCCTAAACAATTTTTTTTTTATTGTACATGCACCATAAATATAGTTGTTGCAAATATGTTTCTATACAACTCCTGTATGAAACAAATCTTTTCTTTAATCAATAACTAAAAATATGAAATTTTATGAAATATCTCTACAGAGCAAATTGGAGAGGACCTTGCAAAATATGTTAGTGTTGCCAATTTGTGTATCACTGATGACGGGCCATGTTGAACATTTATTACTTTCATACTTTTAATTGGATATTGCTCAAGCTTTTTTTTTTCCTTCTCTTGATTAACTGCTTTTACTTAATACCAACTTATCATTTATAGGGTGGACTTCCTTGAGTAAATGCCTTTCTGGCTCTCAACAGGCACAAGATGCATATATGTGCTTGTGTTTCTCCAGTTTGGTATGTCCTACATGATGTGTCATGTGATTCTTTTGATTTCATTTTCTATTTTGAACTGTATCAGGAATTTAATGTGACAATGTTAGTTAATATTAAAGTCACTCAGTAACATTATTGAAGGTTGTTGAAAAAATATTACTTATTATATTCCTTCTACTGTATTAAACCCTCTGATATGCAAAAAATTCTCAAACCACAAAGATATCTATGGTTTTCTTTGAAGGCGTTTAATACTGTGAAACACCCTCTAACAGTGATTAACAGTAAATTGCCCCAATCATGTTTGCATTTTCCAAACCGTTTTTCCATAAAAAAAAAGAAATAAAACAGGCTATTGAAAATCTGTCAACACATAAATGTCTGGAATTGTATGTAGAGCCATTCATTGCTTTGTGACGATTTACATTCACCTAAAATGTAAATAGATTGTAATAATATAGTTCGGAGAATTAATCAATCAGATCAGTTTTTCCCAATTTGTACCATGAATAATGGTCCGTTTTTACTCAACTTTCAGATTATCTTTAATTGTACATCTAGCATTGAAGTCACTACCTTAGAACCACTATCTCTCATCTGAACAATGTTACCAAGATCCTTTAATACAATATACAGAATATCTCAAGTAAACCAGTGTTTCATACGCACTATCTTCACCTGATTATTTCAAGTACTCGCAAAACTTGTCATATCTTTTCCGATAGCACAGCTTCCTACCACTGCACACCAGATAAAAACAAAAGACCAAAGAACACAAGTATTTTGTACAAATATACAAAATGTGCCAGACTTTATTATTATGCATTTTGGTCCACACAGACAAGCATTGACATGTATTTCAATCATCAATTTCCATACCTGCAGGCTAATTTCAACATCATTCACAAGGTATCTTAACGCCAAATGATGAAATTTGATAGATCCTTCCATAATTCATCATCTCACGGACAGCTTCCCTATCCATTCTTTATAAAACTCTCCAACTATCGCAAATCAAACATATATTTTTTTTGTAAAGTCTATTTTCATTCATATCTGTTTATGGTAACAATGCTAATAAGAGATTAGGGAAACCATTTTTATGTACATGGCTGAAAACAAAAGTAATAATTCTGCAGGGAATCATTTTCCTGGTATCGCATCGCAATACATTTTTGCATGACTGCTATACAAAATATCTTATGTGTAGCAGTTTTCTTCCATAGAAATGTACAGAATTTAATTTGAAATATTGATCAATCCGATGAGATTGCTAATCAAAAAATTCGAGGAAAATTATTCCCTGTTCTGTATATCATTCATTCAACATTTATTCATAGGCGGTAGGTGATCTTAGCCAGAAGGACATGACTTACCACCCTCCTAGCTCCAAACAGACCATTTGATCTTTATCTGTACATCAGAAAATATCCAAATACTTCTTCCCTCCTCTTCTACATGTTTAAATACTTTTATTACAATTTTGAATGAAAAGTTTAAGATAAAGATTTAAACACTCTGATAGTTCCCCGTGAAATGTATGAATTAAAACATGACTTCATGTACACATTTGAGCCCACTGGATACCATAAATACAATGTAATGTACACACCATTCTTTTTACATTTATTTACAGAGAAAACATTACACTATGAATCATGAGAATTCACTTCATCATACTTCTTCAAAGATAATCTAAACATCACTGCATAATTTACAACCACAGTTAATATCAAACTAGTCTATCTACTCAGTCGATAATGTGATCTTATGTACAATGGAGAGGGAGTCGGATCAAAGAAAAACAATAACGGAAATGAAAGGATTTTTAAGAGGAAGTATTTTCATCTCACCAACAGACATCCATGGAAGATTTCTCAGCCTAATACACATCAGACCAGTGAGAGAGAAAATGCGCCATTGTTACTATTTTTCAAGGAAAATGTATTCATACACAGGATGTTGGATGACATGGGTCATAAGGTCATATAAACAACTCCATGGCAACTTGGTTTAAAATGGAGCATGTTTGCATAACTCAATAACCTTTCACCATAGATACAACAAACCCTGATAGGAATGGGAGCATGTTTAAAGAATAAGTGTCGACAAGGTATTGTGTTTCATTCATATATTTTGCATTTTATTATCTATTGGATCTACGTTGTAGGAAAGTTTTCATACAAGGCCATAGGCATTACTATCTGTTCATACTTTCATGTTCATACATCATACTAAAGTAACAAAAAACAAATAGAAATTACCCACAAAAATATCAAAACTGGTAATTTTAACTATGAAACCATTATCTCCACACCTATCAGTGATCTGAAGTTGTTGACAATTATTTCCTTGACTTAAACCAATGTTCTCTTAGTCTTAGTCAAACACAAGTTTTTTTTTTTATAACTGAATAGATTATTAAGAAATTTGCATTAAAAAATTAAACTTTTAAATTCAACATATTAAGTTTCTTTATAACTTAATTGCAAAATACTTGATGTGAGATGAATTGTGAACGGAATAGCAAGCATTGTTTCACCGCATGAGCATATATTTCGCAAAGTAGCAAAAGCCGGCAAGCATGTTTACAGATCGGGGTCGATGAAAGATTAATCTTCAAGACACCTGACTGATGGTCTAAAGATAGAACCCATATCTGTTTGTTATGTACCCTAGTTATCATCACTGCCTGGGGGTAGTTATCATCAATCCAGAGTTGACGCAAAGGATCATGGAAGTCAAATCTTGGAGACTTTGAACTGATAAGATTTGACATGGTTGCAGCTCAATTAAGTTGGTTTTTCACCTTTACAACAAAGGAGAGAAAACCACTTCTGCCCTAATTAATAAAGCATATAGACCAATTTTAAGACTATAAAAAAAGGCAATGAGATTGATGGTTCATTGTGATGATGTACAATTCAAAAACACAATATCTTGACGCTGGTAAATAGTCTTGTTAAAGGATTAGGTTGTTTCTCAACTTTACAACAAAGAGGGCAAACCACTTCTGCCCTAATTAATAAAGCATATAGACCAATTTTAAGACTATAAACACGGGTAATAAGATTAATGGTTCATTGTGCCGATTCAAAAATACATAATCTTGGTGCTGATAAACAGTCTTGTTAAAGATGAAGTCGAGTAATGGTATTGCGATTACACTGTGAAATTATCAAATATTTGTAATGTATACTGGAACCCAACCGCCTCTTTAGGGACATATATTTAACATGAGGTAATTAAAAAAACGATCCAGTTTGAACCCTTTGACTTCAGCATTCTATGATGCCATAGGAGCTTCCTGATTCCTCTTATCAATTGTGAAATACAAGTGCTTTAAAATCAACATGCTTATTTCAGATATGCTGTACATGCAATTAATCACAATTATAGAAACGTGATCAATCTTAATCATGATCAATTGCAGTTTTTGTGTGGACCTGTTAACGTGTCTTATCATGGACTCTACAAATTCTGTACATTCAAAATCAGTGATAACAGGACGTTTGTGGTCAATTGCAATTTTGTGCAGACCTGTTAACAGATTCTGTACATGCAAAATCAGTAATTACAGGCTGAAGGTTCTAAAGATTCTGCAAATGCACTATCAGTGATTACAGAAGAAAACCATGGAACCAAGGCCTGAATCAGCAATATTTCCAACCTTGATTTGGGAGAATCAACTATTTACATTGCCTTGCCAGCTATCGCGTCACTCCCGATATCCTATCATCATGTTTTGACAATAACGGTTACCACTTTATCTATGAAGGCACACTTATCTACATGCTCTTATCATGGAGTGTTTGATCCAGACTCCAATTGTCAAATTCTGACAGCGATGAACCTTTCTAGATCTTAAGAAGCCAAATGCTCTAATCTCTACAAGTCTCATCTTACATGCTTATCTTTCTCATACAGGAAGATAGCATTGTACAGAGTCTGCTGATTCAGTCAACTCGTAACCCATGCATCAGCTAAACTAAATACAATCTTTAATTGGAAGTGGGCAAAGGTTGGTTGAAATCAATTGATGTGGGAAGTAGTTATGAAAATATCATGTGACTCTAAGGAAGTTTGTGAGGGCAATGGCCTTGAAAGATAATTAGATATTAGCTGCTTCCAAGTCTATTCATATGTGAATGGAACATACTTAATAATTAGCTAGACCTCTGAACATCATCTTTTTTTCTCCACATGTATGTATTCCCTATTTTTTTCTTTCTTCAGTTCTTTACAATGTCACAGATTTAAAAACGTTTTTTAACACTATACAACAAATCCATTACAAATCTGAATAATCATAAAATATAACAATATACATGACCAGTCTACCTATGAATGAAACATTACAATTTTCTATGATCACAGAGAAATCCCTCTTGATTTTTCTTCCTGATTATCAACCGATGGAGACTATAGAATAATAGGACTATTCAGTACATGTCACAAAAATGTGGATGTCACTACAACAGACATGTATTTAGATTGGAAGCCTTTGACATCTGACAACACAGTGGAGCTAAATTTCAGATTTTCTAATTTCTAAACAATCTGCCACTTTGATGCAGAGTAAAAACGGATGGTGATGAAAGATACCATCTTTTCAGTAATACTTCTGTCACCTGGGGGATGTTTCACTAAGTCGAAATTGACTCTAAATCTGACTTAAATATTATGGAGAGCCATTTGTAACCTTAAAAAAATATATATTTAAAAGGGAAAATTGAAATATTTTCAGACTTTTCGTAAATTCCAAATAAAGAACATGAAATCTCCTTAATAATAGAAAATATGATTGATTTGAATCAAATATCATGCCTCTTAAAAAAACTTTTACAAAATATTTTCAATGATGCTAACGGCTTTCCATAATTGTTAAGTCCAACTTAGGATCTTTGTGAAACACCCCCCTGCTGTTTCAAGAAGGATACTACAATATAGAATCAGTTTGTCTTCTCTGTCAGGGGCTCTGTCCTCGCTCTCTTTGCCGATGTCTTCTTCGTGGTGGTGGTCTTACCACGGGCGAAGGATGCAGGAATGGATGGCGGGAGCGACGACTGCTGCTGGGCATAGCGTGTTACCGTGGATACACCGTCAACAAACTTGGTCTTGTAGAGAACATTGGCATTGTTGAACATTCCATCCTTGAGGGACACCACAATGAACTGCAGAGAGACCAAGAAAAATAAAATGGATTAAATAGACTATTTGAGAATATATTTTCAATACTGTCTGTTGTACTTACTGGTTTCTAAATATCATCCCCTGTTGATGATTGTACATAGAAAGACATAAATCTGCACAAATTTGTGACTAATTTAACACTTTTGACAGAAAATTGTTACAAAAAGCCCCATACTCAGATTATAACAATATTTCATCTTTATTTGTTTTCCTCCATTGGGTTATCATGTAAAACAAGAGGATTAAAAATGAACTTGCATAACCCCCCAATATCTACAATGAGCAAAAACATTCTGTAACTGAGAAAGCCAAGGTGGAAACGGCCCACCCTGCATAATCGAGGATTCAAGAAAAAAACTTAAAACTGCAAAACTGTTAAATGCAGAGATGCCTAGTTTGAGACTACTGACCTGTGAGTGTTTGAAGTGAGTCCTGAGCATCTGACCAATGTTCTGTGTATGAGAGAGATCCAAAGCAGCATCTACTTCATCCAGGATGTACAGAGGAGCAGGCTTGAAGAGCAGCAGTGACAGGATCAGAGACAGGGCTACCAGAGACCTAGGGGTGAAAAAACAATAAAGGTTAACACTTAAAGTATGATAGAGAACATACATGGAATCTTATGGTCTAGAAAGAAGATATTCCTGGAATTAAAAGTTAAAGATAATGTTCTGTGTGTGAAAGAGATCCAAAGCAGCATCTACTTCATCCAGGATGTACAGAGGAGCAGGCTTGAAGAGCAGCAGTGACAGGATCAGAGACAGGGCTACCAGAGACCTAGGGGTGAAAAAACAATAAAGGTTAACACTTAAAGTATGATAGAGAACATACATGGAATCTTATGGTCTAGAAAGAAGATATTCCTGGAACTACAAGTTAAAGATAATGTTCTGTGTGTGAGAGAGATCCAAAGCAGCATCTACTTCATCCAGGATGTACAGAGGAGCAGGCTTGAAGAGCAGCAGTGACAGGATCAGAGACAGGGCTACCAGAGACCTAGGGTGGAAAAACAATAAAGGTTAACACTTAAAGTATGATAGAGAACATACATGGAATCTTATGGTCTAGAAAGAAGATATTCCTGGAAATAAAAGTTAAAGATAATGTTCTGTGTGTGAGAGAGATCCAAAGCAGCATCTACTTCATCCAGGATGTACAGAGGAGCAGGCTTGAAGAGCAGCAGTGACAGGATCAGAGACAGGGCTACCAGAGACCTAGGGGTGAAAAAAAAAACAATAATGTATAAAGGTTAACACTTTGCAAACATAAATAGAATCTTATGAACAAGATTCCTAGAATTACAGTTAAAAGATAATGTTGGGTGTGTGGAAGAGATCCAGGGCGGCATCAACCTCATCCAGGATGTACAGAGGAACAGATTCAAAGAGCAGTAGTGACATGATCAGAGAGAGTGCTACCAAAGATCTATGGGGTGAAAAACAATAATAATAAAATAAAAAAGTATAAGAACAAAAATTGTGAGCATCAGTGACAAAAGAACAATGATGCAAATCAAAATAGATCACAGAAAATTTTGTTACATCCTTTTTGTCAAACTGACCTTTGACCTCCGCTGAGCTCCTGCAGACTCTCCTTCCAGACATCCCCAAAGGCCACCTTGACCTCCAGGCCATCCAGGATACCCTTGCCCTCTGGTGGGGTCAGCTTGGCCGATGTACCGGGCAACAGGGTGGAGAAGATGGATCCAAAGTCCTATTGTGGAATCAGAATTAAAGGCATCGGTTAACAATGTTAAATATGAGATGCACGGCCCTAAGTGTTATCAGTGTCTGTGATATGGTGTAATATAGAAGCCCTAAAAAAATCGTGCTTCAAAATTATCAAGAAGTGCTTTGAGTGACCGGTTTTACCATACTCGTTTTCCCCAATAGACAGTAGTGTTATGAAAACCGTTGGGAAAATGCAACAATTTACCATCATAAATATCTTGATAATCAGACAGGCGATCAGCTTGTAAAAGTCACAGGGTTCCTGACTGACCTAAAGATTTATAATCATCATTGCAGCATGAGCTAAATCCAGGATTTTGATTCAGAACATGAGACAAAGTTACCAGATCCCTTAAAGATGAGACATCACAAATTCACACCTGTCTATTGCAATTACGGATAAACAAACAGTTTAATTGCTTTACTGTATTGAGGGAATAAACAAGTTAATAGCATCGATTGGTCAAGGCAAGAACAGGCATCAACAAAAACATACTCACTTGACTCTGAACTATTGACCAGGGTGTTTAATAGCACCACTCAAAGCTGTAAATGGCTAAATGGACTGATGATAACTAAACGGTACCTTAAATATGTTTGGACAAGGAGACTTAGTATGTATATTAATTCTAACCTTAACCATTAGTCTGGATTGGCAAACACTGTCATAAGTATGCAGCCTCCTGACTCGTGAAAAAGAACTAAGCAAAAGATTTAAGACCTGATCTGTAACAAAGATTATATCTTTGGGGAGTATAGGTGATTATTTGTGCATCATAAATCATTGTGACAAAACAGATATTTCTCTGTACAATAGTCTTACAATGGCAAGTCTTAAAGCCTGTCTACACTAGTTTGGCCAGGGGGGGATTAGACCTCCCTGCAAGGTTACTGGCAGGTGGTTATCTCATCAAATCAGCTCTCAATTAACATAAGAAAAAGAGGATCATAGGGGACCAACAGGCACCGCTTAGGCATTGTTTGCTATACAGAGGGCGCAAGTAGCTATAAGTAGTACAGTGGGGCTTTAACATGTTGACTACTGCATTTTCTCATTCCCATAAACTTTAACACAGGGACCACCTGGTTCCCGCAGGCGATGGGTTAAACAATGATGCCACAAAGTTGTATTGTGCCTCATTACCTTGTTGACTTGTTGCCAGGCTTTCTTGAGAGCTTCATTCTTCTTCTCATCCAGCTCTCGAATGGTATCCATGATCTTCTGTTTGTCGTTCTCAACTATTCGCTTCTTCTTCATCAGCTCATTGTACTGAGATGACGAAAAATCAAAGGAGCATGAGAATGGGAAAACCGTGACAAAGACAAAGAATTAAAATATATGTCCACTACAGCATATGAAAGATTCAAAGATTTTTTAAAGCATTTTTTTTTATAAACACACCAAGATAACGTTAATGTATACGTTGATGGAAATGTTTACGATGCAGATAAACATACAGTACTATGAATAAGAACATTAAACCAATGAGTTCAGAAATACTTATCAATAAAAAATGATAATGGTAGGTCTATGAAAAATATGTGTAATATAAAAAAACCACATCAAAAAAAACCACATCAACTTTAAATAGAATCAACCAAAATCTAAGTTTCCAATCGACGGGACCATAGTTCTACACTTACCATTCTTCACCCAGGTTTTAAATGGGTACCGGTAGCAAAGAATTCCTTGAATGCTGTGAGCGCCGAATCAGTGCGCTATATAAGAGTCCAATATTATTTATTGTTATCATTATTCTACAAATGTAACTCACCTTCTCCTCGGCCTTGCTCAGCATGTTCATGGCCCTCATGTTAACACTCTTACCAAGCTTCTCATTGGTCTCCTGGAGCTTCTGCAGCCTGCGTCCATTCTCCTTGGGGTCGGAGCTGCTGAAGTCATAGGCGGTGTTGGGCTGTCCGAAGAACTGACGCTCTGAGGCTATCCATTCGTATTTGGTCATGAGATTCTAGACCTAATGAAAAGGAAAGTGAAATGAGTGTCAGTAATTGCTTTAAGAGTTGTGTAGGCTCCGTATTGCAAGTGTAATGCAACAGGTACCCATATCTTCAACATCTGTCTACCCAANTATGGTTGTCAATGATGACATTCCCACATCTGTACACCCATCAACATTAAGACAACAACCCTCTACATACTCCCAGGGTTGGACGGTAAATACCGGTGGCGGTAATTACCGGCGGTAAATACCGGTAAATACCATCCGGTAAATAAGATGCGCGTCCGGTAAATATGTACAAAACGGGAAATATGATTTTAATTCTCTATTTATTAATAATCTTACTTGTTTTTAGCCTCACAACTGAAAATATTGTTTTGAAATAATTAGCAGCACAACACTTATAGTAGAAACACACAAACAGATTTATAAAACCCTCACTGCATACATGTACACACCTAAACACATGGTATTTTGTTCATATGCCAATTAATAGAAATCATGAATATGGTAATTAGCAATTTGGAACCAAAACCCGCATACTAAGTTACTTTAAATGTAAAATTTAAGATATTTAAATAACATCAGTGAAAATATGAACAAAATCGGGCAAGGAATAAGGAAGTTAAAGCTTTTTGAAATGATTAGTCACTAGAGGGCGATATCATTTTGATGACATCATTTGTGGACAACTCTCCATGCCTTTTGAACATTTAATTTCATGTTTTTCCTTCTTTCTTGTGATTGAGATAATCTACTCCCCTGAAAGCAAGGTATAGCATCCAAAATAATATTCTGCTTCACATTTTATGAAGTCGGATCAAGAACACAAATAAATACAAAGAAAATGAAAGAATTTTGAAATTTGATGTACAAAAGGCATGGAGAGTTGTCCACAATTGATCATAAAATTGAATATTGCCCTCTAGTGACTAGTCATTTCAAAATGCTTTAACTTCCTTATTTCTTTCCCGATTTTGTTCAAATTTTCACTGATTTAATTCAAATACAGTATCTTAAACTTAAAAATAAAAGTAACTAACAGTATGAAGGTTTTGGTTCCCATTAATGAAGAACATCATATCAAGATTAGGTGTGTATTTGGGATCTTTTTTCCTGTATTTTTTCCAGCATTGCATAATAACAGACATAGAAAAACACACACCCTCACACACAAATAGTACACACCAGAGCAACCATACTCATCACCATTGTGATTACCGGTATGTTCAAAATTAATTCATATGAACAAGTGAGTGGAAAAATATATTTCCCAATATTTCCCGGTAAAAAGCGGTAAATACCGGTAAAAACCGCTTATTTCCCGGCGTCCGGGAAATAAGCCCCCGAAGCGGGAAAAATCCCAACCCTGCATACTCCCCTCCCCCAAAGTTCAAAGTTCAAAGGTCACATAATCACTGACCTTTGATTCCTTGGCCTGCTGTTCCATCTCTTCCTGCTGAGCCTGGATGGCTTCGATGGCCTGGTCACTGGCGGTCAG
>BEXV01000376.1:139044-155314 GCA_003118195.1 Hemicentrotus pulcherrimus
GGTGAACTGACCTCTTCCAATGATGTATCTGAGAGTCCATAGCTGCTGATGTAGAGTTTATCCATATTCATCTCCAGCTCTCTGAACATCTTTGAGAGCTGCTGGTTGCGAGCCGATGTGAGAGGCAGCTGGTAGGATATCTCTGTGCCAATGTTCTCAGCCACGGTTGCCTTGGGAACAAACTTCTTGATGAAGGCTGTGATGACTGCTTCACTGCAGTACCCCAGGTCTGATAAACAGGAAAATCAAAAGACATTGATTCAGTCGACATCACATATCATGTAATTAAAAGTTTGGACAATACTGAAGTTTTGCTGTTGCAATACAAACTGAATACATAAGTGTAACAGCATGTAGGTTAAATGTGCATGCATTTGTCTTCAAATTTTAAAAAAGACTCCCAATTATATTTAGTTGCTTCTATAATCATGTTTTTGAGCCCTCTAGATTGATTAAATACATTTATTTTCATCCCAGGTCACAAGGTAACATCCACTAGGAACTGGAAAAAACATAGAAAGACAGAACCTTCTCACAAAAAAATTACTGATATCAATAATAACAAAAAATATAATTAAGAAAAGGGCATATGCATGTAGAGACAATTGCTGGTTCTTTCCTTAATTAGAGTAAAAAAATTCTTGAATAGTCTTAGTTGTAGATCCCCTTACCTGGTATGTCTCCAGCTTCACTGGCTTTCTCTGCATGAATCACATCACCATCAGTCTTATCACCAGAGGATAGATCAAGCTTCAGGTCACAAGGTCAAACATATAGAATAAGTTTATTCATTTCTAAATACACATATGTTTGACTCACAAACACTTTATCCTGTGTTTTTAGACTAACCATTCTGGAGAACAATCTCACACCAAGGATTATAATTTACCAACAATGTCACTGAAATGATGACAATGCATAAAGTATTCTCCCATCTACAATTTGAGAGATTACAGCTGCAGATTTTGGTACATTACTTCACAGGATTTTTTTTAACGGGCTAAGATACTGGTAGTTATTTGAAGTGCAAAAACACAAACAGACAAATTATAATTCAACAAATGCATAAACAATAATACTAAGAATCTTCAAAGTATGTTTGATACATGTATGTTTTGAAATTCAAAGTATGTTTGAAACATGTATGTTTTGAGATTAATTTGAAAGTCAATGCATTATTCGAGCATGAATATGAGTAATTTTATTGTTAAATATATATTCCTCAACCTGTTCTGGTCAAAATTAACGGAGGAAAGACGAAGATCAATGGAGGAGTAAAGATAAAAAGAGAACCTACTGGTGCCACATCATCATCCATGCTCCTACTGCGTCCAAATCCACCCGTCTGCTTTGTGAGTACCAGGTAGTACCCGGAGCCAAAATGGCTCTTGAGAAACAGTGATGATCCGCAACATCTCAGCTTGCCCTTGGCGATAATGGCGATGCGATCTCCCAAGATGTCCGCCTCGTCCATGTGATGGGTGGACATGATGATGGTACGGCCTGAGGGGATGCAAGTTTATAAATGTATTTCATGACATATTTTTTTTTACACGCTTCAATCATCTCAAATATGTTTATGTTTGTCCACAAGCTACTAAATTAATATATTCACTACTAAATAAAAACAGTCATACTACTTGTAAGAAAATCAAAGTCGTCTAATCAAGTAAAGTTACATGTACACCCTCTACATGTACTTTTTCTAAAAAATATTAAATCTCTTTATAAATCTTCTTTAGAAAAAAAAAGGAAGACTGTTTTCTCTGTTATTCACATCAGAGCTTAAATATTATTTGTAATTGCTTTCCATTATCACCATGACCACTGTATCTATTTCCATGAATATCTTTTCATCTTTTCTTTTTCTTGAACCTTTAAGCGTACATATGTCTTTCATCAATGAATGTTATCAAGTAACACCTTTATACAGTGAAACCCGTCTATAAAGACCACCCAAAGGAAACCAAAAAAAAGTGGTCTTTAAAGGCAGGTGGTCTTCTGTACGGTTTCCTTTAGTACATGATTCAATGAAAACCATTTTCAAGGGAAACAACAAATGTGGTCTCTGTAGACAGGTGGTCTTTCTAAACAGGTGGTCGCTAAAGCAGTTTTTACTGTATGAACAATCTACTCTTAATTATAATTTGATATGAATCATCACCAATTTACAAACCCAGCAAATTTATCATCAAAATCATCATCACTACCACCCTTCGCAGCTTCGGTCTGATATTCCCCCACAGTCTACACGCATATTCTTCTCCGTCTTTGAATCTCCCAAATGTTCCTTTTCTTACCTGTCTTGTATTTACTGAGGAGGTCCCAGATCTCTCTCCTCGCATACGGATCCACACCAGCTGTCGGCTCATCCAGGATCACTGTCTTGGAGCCAGCCATGAAGGCAATAGCTATAGACAGCTTTCTCTTCATACCACCTAGTATGGACAAATATACACGTTCATCATAAAGTAGTGTGACAAAAACATATTTATATGGATTGGTACTGTAACAGTTGATGTTTTGTTGAAATCCAAGTTAGATGATTACTAAGGACCATGTAAGTCTATGGTAAAGGATTTTTTTTCCTTTCATGCAATGAACCTGTAATCGATACAAAGAATATAACTACCGGTATCTATTATTGACTTGTGCCTCCATTATATCGCTGTATTTTTCATCAGTTTAAATATTGAAAAAAGGCGTTAGTTAACAATACATTATTGGAAAGCAAGTGTAATTGTTTCCATGAACTTCTGAAGATGTAAATCTAAGTGTTCTGTTCCTTGTCAACTTTACAGAGGCAGCACTATACAAGGCTTAGACTATTTCATATATCATGAATGAAGATTATAGTCTAAGCTTACCTGAAAGGTTAGCCGAGTATTCGTCTCTCTTGTGAGGAAGATTCAAATCCTGTAGCATCTGATCCATCTCTATGGCAACATCATTAGCAGTTCCACCCTTCAGACGGGCATAGAACCAAAGATGCTCCGCTACAGTCAATCTAGATTAAGATATAATTGAAACAATCCATTTATCAGTTTCAGTTTATTGGTCATGAACAAACACAAAAGTACAATAGGCATAAAATTCATTCTGTGGCTGTTTCCATAAAAATTCAAAGTGTCAAATAAACATGTATGAACTTAGAATCACAAATGAGAATAACATATCACAAATATATAAATAAGACATAAATATTAATAATTCAACGTAGCAATATATGTGCATGACAAAGTAGACAAGAAATTGAAAACACACCACAGGTAAAGATAACAAAGCCATGTATATGTAGGATACATTACATGGACAGGGAAACCAGAAAATCATCATTATTATCATCATCATGAAAATAATAATAATAATAATAATGAGAAGAGTGGGTTCTTGTATAATAGTGCTCATGTCTGTCAGATTTGACACTCCTGGCGCTCGACAATCGCATGAATCCAATGATCACTGTGTTCTTACTTGTCAAACAAGACGTTATGCTGAGGACACATTCCCAGGCTGTGTCTGATCTCATCTATACTGGTACGGATGTCCCTGCCGTAGATGTATGCCGTGCCTTCCGTGGGTGGGAACAGACCAGTCAGTATAGACCTACATAGAACACAGAAATGGACAAGATCATCTTAATATATGAAACCTAGGAATACATCTATTGATATATTGGCCAAAAAAGTGCAATGAATTTTACACAAATAATTGGATTTCTATTCTGAATTCATTCCTATTCTCATACATGTACATTGTAGGTGTTAACTTTGATAGCGGTCTTAAATTGATTTCATCATCAACCATATTTTTTGATTGACTGGAGGACTAGCTATAATCACAAACTTTTTTAAGATGAGGGCTAGAACTTAGTTGTTTATATTTAATTTGAGTCCACTCAAGCTTGCACATGTTTGCTTGTTTACTTTTTTTTACTGAGGTAATATAAACATCCTTTTCCTTCAACTTGATAATAAAGTATTTCAACTTAAAAGCATTCCTTAATATATCCTACAATTTCTTTCCATTAAATAAAACACACAATTTTCGAAATAATTGTTGAGACAGAGAATGACTTACATGGTGGTGGTCTTGCCAGCTCCGTTGTGGCCCAGGAACGATGTAATCTGTCCTTCGTAGAAGTTCACACTGAGGTTGTCAACAGCCAGCTTCTTACCGGTGGAGTAGATCTTGAGGAGATGACGGATGGCCACACCTAGGGGTAGGTGGGCGGGGTCAGCCTCAACGTCTGAGTTAGGTGCTGTATAATTTCAAGATAATAGACAAATATTTGTGCCATCTTTTCCAATGTTGACGTTTCTTTAAAATGAAATGGTGAATACATGTAAAACATACTTTGACTAATAATGATACATTTTTTCTTTATACACGTATGCAGCATAATGAAATGTAGCTATAAAAATGTTTGCATTATTTCTATCAAAGAAAGCAAGGTCTAAAAAAAATTCACGACTCTAAAATCAAGGATTGAAATAAGATTTCTGTGCTATCTTACCTCCTCTAAATCTGGCATGATTCATGTCGATGCTTTCTCCATCAGTGTTGTTTGGTTTACCGTGTCCACACCAGTAGCTACGTGTGAAGGGGAAGTAGAGAGGCCTAGGCATTCCATACTGGCCTACAAGACAAAGACAAAGAATTTATATACAGAGAGGGCCTTGTTTCATAAAACTTGTTATCAATGACAAGTTACAATAACTGTTATATCTCATATAAGCTACTAAAATTGTGGCATTCGATTGACAGGGAGCGAATTTGTCATAGAGTGTTAGCATTTGTTATTGCTAACCATTTTTATGAAACATGGTCCTATTCCCTGGACCTTTTTAGATATGACATTGAGATAAGAACATTTAGAAATAAACTTGAATAAAACTCCACAGAGTTTGATCCTAATTCAAAATAGGTAAAGAAAAACTGAACAGACATTGGGTCGTGACTTGCCATTTGAATCAAAAGAAAAGGATTCTAAAATTTGATCTTTTTTAAAAATATTGGAATTATCTTTACCTGGCATCACAGCTTCAATATACCATGTGAGCATTCCATAGATGAATGCATCCAACCACATCATGGCTAGGACCTGCATGAAAGTGAAGCCATTCTCCCCATTCAAAGGACTGGTATTGATGTTGTTCCACTGGACACCGGTTCCCTGGACCTCGTACAGGGACAGGTAAACGGAGCCGTACCCAAATGCAATGGTGTTCAGCAAAGACTGTAGAGGATAAAGAAAACAGATTGAGAATATTGAGTCACATCATTTGATATTTTGTATGCATGTGAACCCTTGCTCCCCATTTAAAGGACTGGTGTAGTTGTTGCTCCACTGGACACCGGGGCCCTGTTTCATAAATACTTGTGATCAATAACAAGTTACAATAATTGTTAAAAGCTATTGAAAACAAGTGGCTTGATCCACATCTTTAATATCATGAAATATTTGGTTAAAAATTGTCAGTGTATTTCCTTAATTCAGTAGAAACTAATATTCTAAACCATTCAGATAAAACTAAACAGATTTGATGAGAGGCATCATAGAAACTAATTTTCTAAACCATTCAGATAAAACTAAACAGATTTGATGAGAGGCATCTCACTTTTGCAAATATAAACTGCAGCAATTTTGTATACATACATATTGATATTTATATAGCGCCTTTACACAAACATGCTCAAAGCACTTTACATTAGTAAATAGAAGAAGAAAAAAATGTTTTGCTATCAAAGCGCATACACTGTAAATTTGTTGTGTAACCACTGTTGAGCTGTCGGTAATCATGAGTAGAACCATATCCTGTTGTCTGAAATACTGGGTGTGTACTCCTTTCAGAAAAGAACTTTTCACATTGCTATGCTGCAAACTTACCACTCCAAACTTGGCTCCTCTGGTGAGGTAAGAGTCCCAGGTGATGACCAGAGTGAAGGGAAC
This sequence comes from Hemicentrotus pulcherrimus, assembly GCA_003118195.1. Taxonomy (NCBI): domain Eukaryota; kingdom Metazoa; phylum Echinodermata; class Echinoidea; order Camarodonta; family Strongylocentrotidae; genus Hemicentrotus; species Hemicentrotus pulcherrimus. The sequence continues at coordinate 144,998 of BEXV01000376.1, forward strand.
GTAAGTGAGGAAGAAGATGACAGCTCCACAGGCAGCCGAGAGGTTGGCCTTGGAGAAGAATACACTGATGAGGAAACACAGCATGATGGTGGAGACGCAGAATGATACCAGGAAGAGGAGGAGGATACCTCCGTCAGAGTAGGTGATGATCTTTCCAAGCTGTAAAATGAAATGAAGAAGGGAAGAAGTTTATTTTCCTGTGTCAATATGCATTAATTTTCTTCATCTTCAGTAAATACAGAATGACAATTTATATCATTGTTACTGACTCATGACTATGATAATCATTACAACCATCATCTCCACCACCTCCAACATCATCATCACCATTAAAATCATCATCACTGCCTTCATCATTTTCAACATCACTAGAAATACAAATTTTACCAAGACCATCACAACTACTGCCATCTGTAAGCCATCAGAATTCTAACCCCTAAGTATAAGGAGGAGGAGCAACACATCTGTTTAAAAAGACAATTCAGAAAACGGGATTTTCATAATTTTTCATAACAATAAATATCATCATCATCATCATCATCACAATCTCCATCATCATCATCATCATCATCATCATCAGCAGCAGCAGCAGCAGCAGCAGCAGCAGCAGCATCATCCTCATCCTCATCATCGTCATCATCATCATGATCATGATCATGATCATCATCACCATCATTACCATCATTACCATCATCACCCCCACTACCACCACCACCACAATCACCATCACCACAATCATATTCATTACCATCATCATCATCATCACCAGCACCATCTCCATTATCATCACCATCTCCATTATCATCATCCACATCATCATCGTTGTCGTCCTGCTCCTTCTCCACATCACCACCTAACATCCATCCCCATCCTCACCTTTAAAACCAGTACCAGCAGCACACAGCTGGTGAACATGACCAGGAAGCTATCGATGAGCCAGGCCAGCCAGTGAACCCCGTTGCTAAGCCCCATGACCTTCATGACCTCCTTCAGACGTCTCTCCTTCTCGTAGACGATCCCCTTAATGATCATCGCCACCGAGAAGATCCAGGAGATTATCATGAACAGAGGCAGAACGCCAGACAGTGATTGGACAAAACTGGGGGAGAAAACACAAAAAACAATTTAACTCCACCTGTTCTAGGTGAAATATATATCAGAGAATAGCGTTGAAAAGAACCATACTAAAGCTTCTTGACTTGCACTCATCAGATTTATACATGGATTTTGGTAGAAGAATGAGCTTGTAATCTCATAATTAATGTGAATGCTTTAAATGTTGTATTTGCTTTGAAGCATCATGAAAAAAGCAAGATGATTTACTTGGCAATTGTTGCACATCTGTTTAATATGGTAGTTTCAGACATGCTTGAGCACAATTCATCTCAATAAAATCTATTCCACCTGCAATATAAAATGTGAACAGAACCTTGCAGCAGGTTCTTGACTGGTTATCTTTTCTTTTTGTTTTTTCTTTTAAAACTACTGATAAGGAAGCCCTTCATAAAGACATTTTCGGGGGGTCACCAAAATGCATCAGTTGTTGCTCCTTCATTGCTGTTAAGTTTCTAATTTCTTGCTATTGTTACATTTATTGTATTGTCATGCTATGTGTTTCCTAAAGTTATTGTCATGCTTTGTGTTTCCTTAAGTTTAACTATTTACTAAGTGAAAATAAAAGATTGACTACATGCAGAAATATACATATACTTACAGATCATTAATATAGCAAGGATATGGGAACTGTTTGATGTACATCCCAGCTCCCAAGTCCTCTTTGCCTGTCATCACTTTAATGATAGCTTGCTCTAAGATGTCTTGGATAAAGATGAAACCGCTCTCAAAATATTTGCGATCTCTGATATTCTTCCTCGGTCCTGGAGTCCAATACCTGAAATTAAATAAGCAAGTTATCATTATAGCATGAAGTGCTCTATTTGTTCATTTACTTCAAAATATACAGAAAGAATAAATATGTACCTCTCTTTATCAATGTCCAACTCATCTTACATGTAGCATAAATATCACTAACATCACTACATCACCTATAATGCAGGAAACAATACTAATGAGAAAAAAAATATTGGACATTTATTGTTATTGTCATGCTATGTGTTTCCTAAAGTTATTGTCATGCTTTGTGATTCCTTAAGTTTAACTATTTACTGTTTTATATATCCAAGAACACACATTTAGTGAAATAAGCAAAGGCCCCATAAAATCATTTGGTTAAGGTATTTTTAAGGCTCATATAGAATTTGTCATGGAAACTATTTAAACCAAACTTAGTATCACAAAAGAGTTCAGATTCATGTCTATTGGACATAAAATACGACACATATACATGTATAGTGCTATAATAATAAAACACTGAAATTAAATTTGTCTATATTTCCTTTAGGCTCTTGAAGCAAAAATCATGACTTCCCTTCAATATAAATCAGAATGTATTTCCTAATCGATAGACATGTAGATAGAAGTAAAAAAAAGATCATCACAAAATAGCAGATATTACCTAGGAAAATGGATTTACAAAGAGCAGGGCATTTAATCATATTAAGTTATATTTGTCTGCATTTCCTTTTTTGGCTCTTGAAGAAGCAAGAACACCCCAAAACATTACTCACTGATCCATGAGCTTGCTTGTGCTCTCGCTGAAAGCGGAGTCCATGCGTATCTTGTAGTCTAGCAGGGGTGGAATGTAGCTACTCTCTGGATCAGGATCAATGTTAGTGAACACAATACCTGAAACGGACGGAACATACAAATACAATTAAATTAGCCCACAAAACACAAACTTACATGTGTACATGTAGCTTTCAGTACATATTATAGGAGAGCCTTGTATTATAAAGAGTTATGATTGATCGTAAGTTTGATCAACACACGATGAGCCATTTACTTACGCATAATACTAAACTTACGATAAATCAACAGGTTTTTATAATTCATGGCCCAGAGTACATACATGTATGTATAAAGGTGGATGGGATGTTATCTTTTCAGTTACAATTGCTAGACTTTAACAAGGTACATCTATATCGTCTCTCTCGAGACATATATAAAACTAAATCTGTATGTGTAAGGAGCTACCTGTATCAGTATAAAGTGCCCTTCTCACACTTAGCACTGGATGAATGGAATTCATAATAATGTACTGTTATAATTAACAATTTGAAAAAAAATCTGTTCTTTGATACACCAATTCATTGAGGAAATACCTTGTTACATGTTTGCATGTACATGTACAAATCATGTATCTTTGTCTTGTTTCTACTAGGACTTGATGTACTTTCATTTCAATATTGCGTCAAAGACAAAGAATTTTATCATTAAAAAAAAAAAACTTGATGTAATGACTTTTCAAATTTGACAAGAACCTTAAGAATTTAATTCCACACTACATTTACTTATACAAAATGACATATATACGCAGCTGAAGGTCCTCAATGGAACTTCAACTTCAACTTTATTGACAAATACAGGTAAGCTTCAAAAGATTGTTATGTAACAATATCAGGACAATGCTTTTCCAAAAAAGGGCTCTTTTTTGTTATCATGAACAAAGGGAATTGATCTAGGGGATAATGAATTACTTCATAGAATATTGAACAGAGAGTTGTGGCATTCCAAGGTCTCAGGACATGGCACTTAAAGAATAACAACAAAAACAAAGGGATCTGCTGTGGTCAAGGTGCATGTTCATGAACAATAGCTTCAATCAATAAACTTACTACTTGTTTGGGATTAGGTGAGGTGTAAAATGTTTCTCTAATACATGTGTACCTGTTTGGGATTAGGTGAGGTGTAAAATGCTCCTCTACTACCTGTTTGGGATTAGGTGAGGTGTAAAATGCTTCTCTTAATGTAAAGAAAGGAAGTCTGATCTCTATTAACCTTGGAACCTGACTTCCTTTCCTTTGTGTGCTAAAAGCTTCAATATTTCCTCCTTATCAATACAGTTGAGAGGAAATCTCTTAATACATGTTAAGTCGCAGCTTTCCCATCTAAATATCTTTGCACAAATAAAAACATCACAATCCATCTATTTTAGAATATGACAGATCAAATTCATACAAACAGCTGAAAATAATATTCTCAAAAACCAATTAATTAAAAAATCTCTCTCAACACTGTACATAATCTAAAGAACATGTATTCAGGAAAATAAGAAAAAATTAAAGCGTCACTTCCTAATCATATTAATCTACAATGAACCTGAAAAAAGAACTCTCACACACTGACGGGTTGGACGTGGTTTATTTCAAACCGAGAACTACTGAGTAGAGTCCATTTAAAAATAAAGAGTAAAAGCAAGACTTACCAGCCCAAAATGTGTAGTTTTCTATATGAATCTTGGCATCATCAACGAGATCCATTTCATTCTTGTAAGGACGGAATCGGTCTAGCTCAAAGCACTATGGAAAAGTGATAAGAGAGAGTAGTTTAATCAATATAGGTTCAAAGTATACACTTCCATCTATCGCATTTCAAATATATTAGTTACATGTACTACAAATCACAGAAATAAGCACAGAAATAAATGATCAATAATCTTTATTCCATTTTTTTCTAGATAGACATACTGATTGAAATGTTATCCTACATCAAATCGCACTCACAAGAAATAGTTTAGATCAACATGCATGTACACCGTTCAAACTTCAATGAAAGTGTCATAAATGAATAACTAACTTAACTTATTTATACATACTCAGATTTAAATGATATAAATGATATTTGTTCCCATTTTCTTTGTTTTTATTTATATCTGTTTTTGAATGCTTTTTTTACATTATTGTATGTATGATGTAAACTCACATTTTTAGTCTTTGGACTTTTTGACGAGATTGAATAAAATCTAAATTTGAATTGAATTGAAACATGTACAGTGTACACATATCTGCTTCTTTCACCAAAAGTACCTTGCCTATTAGGTTGAATTATCCATTCATGTTTATTCGTTATGTGCTTGAAACCTGGACCACCACACTGTTTTGAGTGTATATGCTCCACACACATTGTGCATGCCATAAAAGTTGGCAGAGAAGTCCACTGTATGTTCCGTTAGTAGCCCAAAGCAGACAGAAATTGATATTGTAAATACATTCAAACCTGGTTTAGTGACACTGGTTTACAAAGGCCAGCTGTCTTCAAAGACCACATTTGTTGTTTCCCTTGAAAATGGTTTTTCATTGAAACATGTATTAAAGGAACCTGTACTTAAAGACCACCTGCCAATAAAGACCACATTTTCTTGTCTCCCTTGGGTGGTCTTTATAGACAGGTTTCACAGTAGCTGCAAGACAATGCATTATAACACTCACATTGAGAACACTAAGAGTTGTATTGGCCAAACTGTCCATGGCGTCCAGGAGGTTCAGAATATCCTGGGTGTCATTGCCAAACAGGTCTGGTAGGTAGGAGTTATTCCGGAGCACAGGGGGCACCATCGTGGGGAGCAGATTTGGGGGTAAGGTTACACCCCCTGGGAGAGCGGTGACTGGAAGGAGATCGGAGGGGTTGTCAGGAAAAGGGGAGAGGCCCTGACTGGAACGGTTCAAACAGGTTGCCATAGTACGCAGATCTAGATTTTCAACGAATACCTGGTAAAATTACAAAAAAAAAAGAAGAACATAACGGTTTTGTTTATTGATCTTGTATTAAAGTATACATGTATGTACTTTTATGTCACTTGTAGATGTGCATTTGAGTTTTATGTCCATTATCTTTTTTGTCAGCTGACTTTTTAACAAATTTCATCCTGACTAATATTACCAAAGATAACAATTATACACAAAAATTGTTTTTATTGTGTATTAGGTAATGTGATGCCAGTTTTTGAAGATACATGTATGTACATCAGTTCATAGAAAGCTCAAGAGAGATTCTGTCTTTGGTTTACATAACTATTCTACACAACCAACAGAACATTTGATTTGATTGGTGGACTAGCTGTTTTACTAAACTTAAAGAACAAGATATACTCACTCGGATGCAAGGTGATACTTCCATCCATTTCTCAGCTAAATCCTTCATATCCCTCAGACTGTTGAACATCTCATCCGCCTATATAGAGCATAACAGGAAATGTGTTTACAAGATTTCTAGAACTAGATCTACAAAACATCTAAGCAGATAAAATACACAACTTTAAAGTAACAACAATAATAATAATAATAATGAAAGGCATTTCTATAGCGCCATCTATCTAGAAATTCTATTCCGAGGCGCAGTTCAATCAGGATGTGCCATATTGAGAGCAACAGGTAAGTGAGTTGGCCCAGTCGGTAAAGCATCTGCCTGACAAACCATGGACATTGTGGCTTGGAATCCACTCCAGGAGAATGGCTGAGGGAGGTCCCGGTGGAGTGGTCCACCTGCACATCCGGAATTATTTATAGCTGTAGGCGGACCCGATGGTCACACAGTGAGTCATTTCACTTTTCCCCTCTTAGGCGCAGGAGATGCAAAATACTTAGCAATAATAATATTATTAATAATAAGGTACACTTGTGCCCTCAGGCATGCTAAGAAATATTCAATGAAATAATTTGTCTGATAAAATAAAAACAACCAATGTCCACTGGTTGCCTTAATACTTAAGAGTTTACTCTTTAGAAATATCTGACATATTCATCAATTCCATTCTAGCAATACCTCTTTCATGATCTGTCTGGTGGCAGTGGTGTTAGGTGTATAGAAGATGTATCCTTGTATGATGGGAAAGAAGAGCGATAGGACGTACTGTGTTTGTTTGGTACTCTGTGATCCCGACTGCAGAATGTCCACAAGCCAAGGGCATCGCTCTGTACCTGGAATAGTATCTGAAGATGAAAAGGAGAAATTCAGAATTTATAAGTCGACACTTTCAGACCCCTTGTATAGTTGGAGACAATATTAGTTACATGTACATGTACATGTACATGAATATGGTTTTAAAAAACACTGAAATTGTCTTCATATGTCTTTAAATCACAGTCAGTAATTCTGTCTGGTAGTTTGGCTGATAACATTTGTAATGAAGAAAGAGAATCTGCTTTCATGTACATTAGGGTGTAAATTTTCAAATTGAAGTATGACTGACAATCATGTCCGATTGATAAAGAGCCTCCATGTTGAGGTTTGGCAACCTGAACATTTTTTGACAATTGTTGTTGTTGTTGCTACAAGAGCATCTTTTTGAAATAAAAATCATGATTTGGTATAAATATGCTTTAGACATGCACTTCTGATTAATGTTTCAATGCGACTAGTATGCTCTTATTTTTTTGTTGAGAATGTCATTATCGTCTCTGCAAAGTGAATTACTGCCTAGTTTGTGAGGTGATATTTGTTATACTAAACTGTGCAAAAGTATGTATTTATTATAAGGCAACCACTGTATTTGATTTTATAGTAATGTCAGTATGCTCTTCATACTGACAAAACTCATCACTTTACTGAGTTGGAGACAATATTTGTTACATGTACATGAAAGAGGTATTGCTAGAACATACTATTATTATTATCTCCATCTCCATCACTTATTGGAGGGAATGTTGGGTTGTCTCCAGGTTCCAACGGTTCCACTGGCTCCATCGGCGCCACAGGTTCTCCTGGTTCCCCTGCTGCAGGCTGCTGCGAGTCGTCTCCTCCCAAACTGGGCAACCCGCCAAGGGTCAGGAAGGGGAGGTCTCCGCAGATAAGCTGACCAGTGTCGTTGCTCTTCAGGATATCCTCAATCTCGGAGGTCAGGTTCCTGAAACTCTCAAGCTCTTGAATCTGAAATTGTTAAGAAGAATTTAAGATTACGGTACTCAGATAATATTGTTCTTTTAACAGATTAGTGATACATTGTCATCTACTGGAGACTGCCCTGCCCAAAAAAGGAGACAATGCCCCTGTAATTTTATGGCTATAATTGTCTGTAATCTTAAATCTTAAGTAAAAAGACATTACTAAGATAATGATTAAAAATAGTGAGTGGCGTCAAAGAGTGAACTCCATCTTGGCTGTAGCCATAACATGATGATGATGGTAAGTGATACATACATGTACATGTAACATCATCGGAGCAGCAACGAACCCATTTTATTGGCCTTATGGGACTCTCCTGCAGTACAGGACTTCTGGTGCAACTAGGGCCCCGTCTTACAAAGAGTTCATATTTATCACAACTTATTTGTGATTGATATCAAGCGCAACTATGTACTTAAGAGATAGGAGGCTGCAAACTTGCGATTGATTGGAGGACTTGCAATTGATTTGGATCAATCGTAAGTCTTTGTAAGACGGGTCCCAGCTGTCTACAATTATTTGTCGATACTTGAAGTGGCTATTGCATTTAAATATGCACAATATAAACAAAATAGGATTTAACTTGACTTATGTCTGAAAGAAATATGTATTCAAAGATGACAAATGATGTAAAAATAATTTGAAATTTATCATCAGATATAGATCCTATATTTCTTTAAAAAAACACTAGGAAATGATACAGGCTATAGTCATGATTTAATACCTTTTAACAATCCTTGACATTCTGGTTGTTTTAAAGGAGCTACACAAAGAAAATTTACTAAAAACTGATAATTAGAACAAATTACATATGGATGGAAAGATTTTCTCTTGAAAAACACGAATAATTTGCTGAGAAATCATATAGATATCGTGGAGAGGCGTAAAATGCCATTTTTCAAGACCCTTCTTAAACCCCCAAGCGCCCCCGAACGTAAGCCAAACAAACGAGCGTAGCGAGCTCTGAATAGTGAGGTCACACCCTGGACAAACAGCTCGGTACCGGCTGCTAGCTTCCGCTTAGTGCGTCTAGCTGCAGACCAAGCGGAAGCTAGCAGCCTTTTTTTAACAGCCGTGTCCAGGGTGTGACGTCACACGAAGAAATACGAAAAAATACGAATAGGCAGTAAATCTGGATCTCAAAACTAACATTTTTGAAAGTTGATTTCTGCGGGCCCAAAACATATTTTGAAGAAGAAATTTGTTGTAATTGATCAATAAGGCGTTCCCTTCGCAATGATATGAATTTTGCATCAATTCAAAACACTTTTGCTTCTTGGTGTGACTCCTTTAACAATCCAAGACAGTTAATCTAATACTTGTAAACTATTGAAAAATTCATTTTATCTTACCTCTTGCATGATTTGCTTGATATCATCATAGACATTAGATGGGACATCTGAATTATTCCTGGCCTGAAAATCATGAAGAAAACAGGTTAAATATTCAAACAGAGTCCCTTTTTCATTCTTCTGAACCTTAGGAGATCAATTCTGAGTTGCCATATATCATGAACATTTGATAATATCACTTTTAATGTTATTATCACCGTTACAATGAGGACAAATAAACATAATTCTTTAAGCCCCTCTGCACTAGTTTGGCCAGTTTGGTCACTGACAGGTGGTTATCTCATCAAATCATCTCTCAATTAACATAAGAAAAAGAGGATCATGGGTGGCCAACAGGCACCGATTGGGGAAGTTTTTGATATAGAGGGAACAAGTAGCAATAAGTAACGCAGTGGGGCTTTAAAACAAAATATTGAGAAGATTTGGAAGAACATAGAAGATAGTAATGGACAATATCAAAGAACTCACCCAATCAATGAACTTCTGTTTATCCAAGGACTGCCAGAGATCCTTTGAGAATTCATCCAGTTGGCTACTCGTCAGGTTACAAAGGGTTCTGCTGATGTCATCAAGGTCACCGGGGTTCTGAGGCTGAATGATCTGACCTAGAGCAGTCTCGTTGCACACGGTCTCATGCATACCACTACCTTGTAACAACAGTTGAAGCTGGAGTAGGAGAATCAATGGAGAAATTCAATGCTTCACACATCATTTATTCATCTTATAAGTCAGAGAAAGCTGGTCAGCGTCCTTATTTTGATGAAATCCCTACTTTTCTTTTGGCATGACATAACTCTTCTGAAGGCTTTGACACTGTCCACTAAACAACCAAAGTGTAATAGTTAAGTACCTGGTGGGGGGAAAATATTGAATGCTTTTACATGCACCATAAATGTATCTCAGGTAAATTTGCTAAAGCCACAGTAATGACAATACTTATAGGTACCTTGGGCACCCTTATGTTGGGATGGACATTTGTGTAGCATACAGCTATTAGTTTTATTATAATCATAATTTCTTTCAGTCAGTGGTGAACTCCTTTTACATGTACATATATACATTACAATTTCTAAAAATTCAATCGATAAACTAGCTGCAAATAATCATGTTTAAGAATTTTTGTCCAGGCAGAAATATTTTTAAAAGAAAAAAAACATCAATAATACAGAGAGAGAGAGAGAGAGAG
>BEXV01000376.1:160942-170960 GCA_003118195.1 Hemicentrotus pulcherrimus
TGTAATCTTTCAGGTCAAACATGATTACAACCTATAGATTACAAAGTATTCTAACTATTTCATTCAGAAAAGACAATGAGACAAACATCTATCGATAAGTGAAGTATAGACATTACTTTTCTTGGCATGTGCATCTGTAAATAACTTTTTCTTTAAGCAATGCAAAGCGCAATAAACAAAGGATTCACGTAATTAACAAACAAACAGTTAATTTAATGAGAACAGAAACTCAATTAATGAACATTGTAGGATCATGGCTCTATTGCACCAAAAGACTAGTACAACCTTTGTCATATTGTCGAACCACAAACTGTGGGGCCACAGTGTCATTTCTCAGACAATTGATTTTGATTATAATTAGCATTTAATATTCATATACAGTGTACTCTATCAATTTCAATAAAATAGCATTGCCAATTCACAAAATGATGGACATCCATCGAGCCATACATGTACATGTATTCTGATGGATACAGAAAAAGAGGGCTGAGGCAGAACCAAACACATATCCAATACTTTAATACTTTATAATAAACATTTGTAAGCTTGATCCTGGCCATATTTGACATGTACCCCCCTTTTCTTTTTCTTTTTTTTTGGGGGGGGGCTAGGGGGTAGAATTCTAGATATGCCAATGACTTACCAATGCTGCGACTGCTGAAGGGTCTAGATGCGAGAGGAGCTCTTGGGCGATCTCTGTGTACTGCTGTTGGTTGAGAGCACATAGTTCTCGGTTGGTCTTGGCTCGCAGTTCTGGATCTTCGATACCAAACAGGTCCCCCACCGCCCCAAACTCACAAGCAAGCACCAGGGTGGAAGGATCAGTCAATGCAAAAATCTACGAGCAAATGGTAGAAAAAATACAGGAATTAAGGATGCAACGTCTCCATATAACTAGCTGGAATACTCCCCAGGAGATGGAGAATGTGCATATTTTGTTTGCAAGCAAGCCTGAATCTGAAGACCGGGACATAATACATACATGTAGAAGCGCTCAGAGACACCGTCGAGCGCTAGAAGTATATACAGTGTAAACCCAGAATGTCATTATTATCAAAATGCCTTCAGCTTGTCTCGCAGTCATGTGGGTTTATTTACAAACGTGTAATTTGAATTGAAAATGCAGAAGAAAAAAAAAAAAAGAAAAAGGCATGAAAACAAGGAAACAATATACATGTATTTGCATTTATTTGCTATGCTACAGTGTAGATAAGTCATTCAATTTTATTTTATTTCATTTTATTTCATTTCATACGGACAGGATGTAAAAGTGGGTATGCGACATGGTAACATGTCGCTAGAAAACTTTCATCTATATATATATGTTTAAACCAAATTGTTTGTGTGGATAATTCCACCAACATTCACTACCAATATACCCTTCAAAAGTAAAGACAAATTAGTTTAGAAATTAATGAGGTTGCAATTCTGTATGTTTGCTGTACATGATGTGCATGCCTCATAGTTACTATTCAGTCAAGACTGCACATGTACATGTACCAAATGGAACTAATTGAAACCAATTACTGAAACCCCTAGAGTGCTTCAGAGTAATACAGCAATAAATATTACATACTCTTAGGTAAATTACAAATACAATTTTCTACAACGTAATACATCACCTTAAATGAGACGGCACTAAACAAGGTACACTTCAAAGAACCCTTCATGAGTTTATTGACATCATGAAACTGATCATTTATGTATGAGCGGCCTCTCCTTAGCATGGTAACCAGTCTCATGTAATGATGCATGACTGCCATCAACATACTGTATATGTACATATATATGTAAATTATTCATACAGATACCCCTTCTAAATTTGATGTTAAATGTCTTTGTCGTAACTCAAGGAAGAAAGGTGGACTGGTTGAATTAGGGCCTTTGTTGAATACTTTTTATTCATACCCTTTCAAGTTTAATATGTCACATTCTCAAGAAACATAAATCGCGACAAGTTATTTCTAACATACTTATAAATCACAAAACTTGGCAGGGGTATGAATAATTTATTTGTTATAAACTGTACATGGTAATTAAAATGGCATAGCTATTTGTAGAATAGAGGAAAACAAAGGAAAACACAAAGGAAAACAGTTTTTAAGCAATGTGCTACAGGCAGACGAGCATGATCTTCTCCATACCCAACACAACAAATCTTAACATAAAATGTACCGGTAATGTACATTTGGGAAAATCAGGACATATTTTATTGAGAGCAAGGAATAGAATTTGAAATAATTTTAAATCATCTGTTTCGATCCGCAAGGTCTAACTCGTATCATTTTACACAAAACACCTTCACAAGGGGTTAAAGATATAGTCCAGTTATGGTCATGCAATTGCATTTTGAAAGAAACGTTGTGGAATCTATCAGAAAAGGTCGATCATCTAGCATATAAGTATTGATGTGTAGTGCAAGGTTCTGGTATCATCAAAATTATAAGAAATTTGGCCCAGTCTAGGTAAAGTACAAGCACTGTACACAGAAAGATGTATATAGGACTACGCCCGCATGCGTGACATGTACGTTTATCTATCACACACCAATAGCCAGTTTTCAGTTCGGGTGCAATTTTTTGTTTAAACCCATAAAACGGCAGAATAAATCATACCTAGTTCATTCAAATTTAACGTAAAGAACAAGTAAATAGTATTTATTATGGGGATGGAAGCAATGTGTGCATCTCTCAATTGCCATTCTGAATCATATACTGTGGATACTCATTATGAAGAGCTCTGATTTAGCGAGGTACGTGTATATAACAAGGTGATTTTTCTGGTCCCAGCTCTTTATATTCTTTGATTTTTTTACCCTTTATATAACAAGATTCCTGATATAACAAGGTAATTTCCACTGTCCCAAGGACTTCGTTACAACGAGTTTCCACTGTATAGCCATGGCGAACATGTATGCTGCCAACTATTATTATTATTTCTTTTTATAGCGATGATGAATACTGTTAAGATTATCTGCAATGATTAAACAAGAAAGTACCTACAATCAAGAAAAATGATATCATGATATAAACAACCTTACATTTTTTTTCTTCATACACAGGTGCATAAAATTCCATGGGGATTTAACGTTCATATAAATGGTCTTTATAGTCTAGTGAATGTGAGGAATACAAATATGTCACGTTCACATAAAGCCTGTCTTCATTAGCTTGAGATTGCCAAATAACCCGCTATTCAAACTATACCGATCCCAAATTAACCAGCTAATTTGCGTCTTCAGTTGCAATTAGCGGGATAATTGGTCAAGATAATATCCCGAGAAATTTTGGTCTTTTGGTTTCCAAAATATCCCGCTTTTTGCGCCCGTCCGAGCTAGTTTGTGATGAGTATATTGGTCTTGTGAAGACGCAATTTTGAGCTTCGGGGTTATGTCTTAAGTCTGAAAATAGCGGGTTATTCCGCAAACTCCAGCTGATGAGGACAGACCTATAGAAGGTGAACTTTGAACATTCAGGCCTACATGTACATCATCATCATAAGTGTGAACAAACTTTTATAACCTAGTTTTCAAATAAAATCAGGTTGCACTCCACATAAAAAAAAAATATATTTGGGAAATATTGGCGAACATGAACACATTTTCAAATTTAATTGGGATGAAAATATTGAGAACCAATAAAAAGTACCGGTAAGCAATTAAATTTTACATTGTAAGTTTTTATGTGTATTGCTTTTTATTATGATACACCATAAATTTTGACACTGTTTAATCATAACAGACTCTCTCTTTTGAGACTTTGAATATGTAATTTCTTCAAGGATCAAGAAAGCTGACGTTAGCATATTGTTTGATGGCAAATGAAATGGGGGCTTAACTTCAAAATAACCCAATAATAGGGTTTATGTACATAAACTTTAAAAACCTAGGGTTAACCTAGGGTTAGAGTTAGGGGTCCAATTATAGTGTTACTTAAAGGGATAGTTGAGTTCTGTTGCAGAGGGCACTACAATTTTTTGTTTTTTGTGAGATAATGAAAAACTCAGTGTCAAATTTAAAATAACATAATATTTAAATGACAAAATCATCTTTGTTTGATCAAAATTGGTTCAGAGACGGCTGAAATATAACAACTTCTAATACTTGTGTACCACCCCAAATATTTGATAATTTGACAAATTTGAAGAAAAATAACGTTGAAAAAAACAAAATAACGCCTTTTAAATTGTATTTCAGCCAATGTCGATGTTGGCTTTTTTGTTGGGATTTTCATGTTGCTTATTATTACGCACAACCAGCCAGCCCATGTATTGTTATTTTTAATTAAATAATTAATTAATGGTCACCATGTTTGTTTTTAAGTGGAGCTGAATTGGTATGCTCGTATTGGCTAAATATTACACATTTTGGGGTCTAAAATTACCTTCATAGCAATTTAGGTTCTAAAAGGGCATTATAAATGTCATAGATAAGAATAAGAGCTATAACCATGCACTTTGAAGGCATTTACGGTCTGAAAAACAGAACTCAACTATCCCTTTAAGAAATTTAAGTCTTCAGATTCAGATTTAGCTTCATTGATGAAGCGTTGGGTAACCTAATAATGTCTGGTCAATTTTTGCAGTGGGGTATTATAAAGTTGCACCGAAATAGCGAAGGGACATTAGATTCCAGTAAAATCGAAAGATTTCTTTTAAAGTTTTGTATACCTGTACAGGTATTCTTTTCATAAAAATGCTACTAGAATACTGTGGGAGGAGGCATCGTTGGCCAACTTTTTGACCAACACAAAATCTAAAGTACTTTAGAAGAATCTTTGATGGCAAATTTAAATAGAAAAATGACCTTAGTTAGATTCAATGATTTTTTTTTTCTTCTCTTATTGTTAACAAATATATATATATATATATACTGATTTGTTTTGTATCTGCTTGTTAAGAAAGCAACTACCTGCAGACCCACTCAACGGATTTGGTAATGATCACCAAAGAGCACTAGAGGCTAGAGCTTCTTGTGTTTTCTTTATATTGTTTTTTTAACCCCAGACCTTGACTCGTGCTCTACCACGAAATCTCCCTTTTTCTTTTGAATTACTTTGAAAAAAAGAGAATGATAATAATATTGATCATTTAGGAGCACTAAAAATGAAAAGTACAATAGCCTTTCTAAAATGACAGAATGCTTTTAGAATACTGTCGGAGGCATGGTTGACCAACTTCTTGACAAACACAAAATCTAAAGTTTGGCAGATTCTTTGAGGGCGAATTTAAAGCTAAAGGCCAGTTATGGTCATGCAATTGTATAGTTAAAGAAACGTTGTGAAATCGATCAGAAAAGGTTGATCATCTAGCATAGATGTACTGCAAGGTTCTGGAATCATCAAAATAATAAGAAATTTGGCCAAGTCTTCATAAAGTTAGAAGTACTGTACACAGAAAGATGTACATGTATATGGGACTTTACACACGTGCGCGCCACATGCATTTGTATCTCTCAACAGTGTATAGATATACTAATTTACCAAATATATCAATTAGTAGGCGGTTTCCCGTCAAAATTTTTATCGTCACGTAATATTCAAAACATATTCTTTCACATGATTGGTAATAAGAGCTCCCATTTCATTTTTTTGAAAGTGGGGCGTTTCCAATAGTGGTCTTTACCTTTAAATAGAAAAATTACCTTAGATTCAATAAAAAAATGTCCTTTTGATAAAAAAAAAAATATATATATTCTGATTTGTTTTTTAATTTAAGAAAGCAAGAACCTACCCAACGGATTTACCAAAGGGCACTAGAGCATCTTGTGTTTTTTTTTTTTCATCTTTATTACCACTGCTCTACCATTGAGCCATCAAGTATCTCCCTTTCTCTTTGGAATTGCTTTAAAAAAAGAGAGAATGATTAGAATATTGCTCATTTAGGAGCGCTAAAAAACAATATAGCGCTCCTAAAATTTAAGAATGTCAAGAGAAAACATGAAATACATAGACTCATGATAAAAAAAGAACATTAGAGAGCAAAGCCAACAGGCTGCAATGATGATCAATTTACAGTTAATGCATGCAAAACAAATCCTCCGAGCTTATTGTAATCTCATAAGAGCCAAAAAGATGTTAACTAATATGATTCTGGCTCTCCAGGGAAGATAGAACATTTTCGCCAATATATTCATTCATCCTGCATCCTGAGAACCAACATTCATTTCCATTTCAGTGCAATATTTCAGGAGATGTAAATCCATAAATGAGACCTAATTTCCTTTCCCAGAATCCAAAGGGAAATCCCAGGCATATCAGGTTCCCTTCTTGAGCCCCTTAAGCCCCAATACAGCGAGAGAGAGAGAGAGAGAGAGAGAGAGAGAGAGAGAGAAATGGCACAAATGAATGATCAATTGGTCATTGAAATACTGCAAAGTAGGTGTCGTGCGTATGACAACGAGATATGCACTTAAGGAGAGAAAACATAGCTTTTGAGTAAATATTCTCTATATACCATAATAAAACCAAATCTAGTCTACACAAAGTCATAGCCTACATGTACGTGTATATACAGTACATTGTATATTTAGTAAATTGTCTTTCACATACACTTTTTTCTCTCCATATTTTGTTTTTTCTTTTTAATCTCATTCAATGCCAAAACGATACAAATAAAGACACACACAAGTGCTCTCTCTCTTTTTTTTCCTCTCTCTCTCTCTCCCTCTCCCTCTCTCTCTCTCGTCCTAGATCATTATAGATATCCATTGGTCTATGGCATTTACTTTCCTTTTTTCTACATGTATATATACTAGTAACTTTATCTCACTTCTAATATATTTTTCTTTCTCCCTATAAATAAATAAATTGTTATCCAGAAGTGAAAAGGTTAGCAAAACATTTCTAGAAACAATGGTTGTACATTCTGACTTAAAAAAGGTTCTTGCTCCAAACAAACTTTTCCCTTTGAATCCATAAACATAACCTTCTATTCAGATGCACACGGAAATCAAAATCTATGCTCCCCAAGGTTGCATTCAGAAATCATGCATGGTTTTGTCAAAACATCTTTATAACCCCAACTCTGCCTGTGTTTGAGATCAGCAATCTCGATCAAACATGTTTAAATTTACAACCAGCAAACATTTCATGGACACAACCTGAACTGTAAAATCAAACCGTCCTATTATTCTACCTATACAGTTAAATATGACCCGGATCTAAAATCATCTTTATTAACATGAACGCTATGCTTTTAGACTGGTAAAAGGTTAAAACCAACATCAGATTTAAATTTAAGTAGAATATGGCCTAATATGTTTCGTAACCCAGAGTCTGAGAAGAGCAATGCTTATGAAAGCAGCCAAGTTCATTGTCTAAGGTGTGACGTACCAAACACCTGTGCCGATCTGCTATAGTAGCTAGTTGGCACAATGTCAAGAATTCATCCCAGGGATAGAAACGTCAGAGCTGTGACGTCACCCAAACACTATTCCCCTTGCGTCGGTTCTATATTGAAAAACATCTGCATATCAATATAGCACCAATATTGGGTAATTTATAGGTCATGATAAGGAGAAAACGTGATGGTGTGTAGGGAATGAGATTAACCCAGACTGAAAGGATCAGAATTCCATTTGAGAACAATGAATGTATCTTGGCAAAATAGATTTTCTGTTATACAGCATTAATTCCCTGATTATTTTTCTTTCTAAACAGTTATAGTGATTTGAAATGAGTGTTGACTTAATGGTTCAGAATTCAGTTTGCAAAATGAGAATACAAAGATATTGATAGTCTTCAAATAGTACATGTACAATGTATGTCCTTTAAGTTTCTAAAGAAAAATGAATTATTGCATCAATACTTGCGTATTTATAGGTCATGATAAGGAGACAACTGACAGTATAATTTGAGTGCAGGCTATTAAATGGTTCAGATTTCAATTTGAAAACTCTAAATGTATTTACAATGTAAGTTTAAGTAATCTTTAGTATATATCCTGACTTTCTGATAAAAACCATAGAGCAAATATTTGCTTATTTAGGTCACGACAAGAAGCAAATCTGGAAGGATGAAAACAATAATAAAACTAAAACTGAAAAAATAATAAACAAATAATCTCTAGCAGCTGTTGCCGATTAGTGTTATTCCCTGAATTTCTGAAGAAATATTGCACCAACAGTACATGTATACTTGCATATCTATCAAGATAAGAATCAAATCTGACCATGGTGATCCGAGGTACACAGTCTGGACTCTGTTCTGTTTGAAAACTGCAAGTTTACATGTATCTTGGCAAAACTAATGTGAAGTACATTCTGTTGTTTTCTGTAATTTATTTTACAAGTTGATATCTTCTATCATAACATGCCTGGTCTGAACACATAGATTTATAGGGTAAAAAACTACCCCCCCCCCATTAACAAAAAATGTCAAGTGTTAATGGAATCTTCCTTTCAAAACAATGAAATTTACAAAAATGCCAAATTCATAAATACCAAAGAATAACAATGTGTCTCATTTTATCTTTAAATGCAACTTAGAAACAACAAACTTTTGCTCTTTCTTGACCTTTCAATGTAAAATTATGTTATATCATTATATTATATTATCATCATATTATTATATTATTATTATTATTATTATTATTATTATTATTATATTATATTATTTTCCTTTTCATTCAAACTGATGACTTGTGAATTTTCCATACTGTACATCTCATATGGATTGAAAAGACTACCGTATTCTAGTCTCAAGCAGCAATACATGTACATTGTTGACTTTTTTTCAAAATATTCAATTACATATATGATCTCACATGGTTTTGTGTGTATTTCAGCAATTGTTTGGATAATTTATCGATCACAGAAGTCTGTCATCTGTAACATGCACACACATCACATGCAATAGATCTCATTTTATAATATCCAGTCCCCCAAAATGAGCGAATAAATTAACTGAGCCAAAGGAAAAGAAGGTGGAAATGTCACCACTTTACCAATGAACAATGCACTTTAAGAGATCACCGTTGCTAGGATATAGACTGGAAAATTCTATTTTGATTATCTACCATCCATTAGTAAATACAATTCCTAATGCAATGTAGATGGTCATTGTGAATGTACGGTAATATTCGTACTAGAAATGTTTATTTGTACATGTACATTTGAACTATGTTGTGTAGTAGATAGCGTGTATATGATGTGGAAGGAAATGTGTACAGGCCTTCAATACAAAAAGTGGCCAAGGACAAAATGATATGACACTAAGAGTTAGCATTGTATTTACATTTACATTTGCTAACTATCATGACTACCAGGCTTTTTATTCTAAAAAAAATATATACCTATAAAAGAATATTTTTACCAGAGACATGAAGATGAAAATACATCATCAGTCTAAAATAATGCATTTACTGAAATGAATGAGGGATTTGCATTGGACGAGAGCTTCATTAGATGACCATCACTACTCAATAAACCCCTGCTGGTCAACTACCCCAATACCCCTGCTGGTCAACTACCCTTGACGCTACTTCACTGGAGGGCTTCAAGGGAGCGCTTCCACCCAGCATCTAGACCAAGAACTAGATATTTTATTCCTCAGCACTAAATCCTGACTTATGGATCCTGCTGAGTATCGTCATAGAAGTAGAATTAGAAGTATCTAACACTAGTACACAAATACATTGGAAATAAACAATGATCATTAAAGGCATCGTTTAACAATGTTAAATCTGAGTTACACAGCCCTACGTGTTTAAGTGTCTGTGATATTGGGTAAGATTGAAGCCCTAAAACAAAAATTGCGCTTCAAAATGATCAAGAAGTGCCTCAAAAAAGTAAAAATATTTGAGTGACTGGTTTTACCATACTTGTTTTCCCCAATAGACTGTAGTGTTATGAAAACAGTTTGGCAAACAGTTTTCAAACTTTGCAATTCCAATCATAAATATCCTGATAATCAGACAGGCGATCGGCTTATAAAAGTCATGGGGTTCCTGACTGACCTAAAGGTTTATCATTATCATTGCAGCATGAGCTAAATCCAGGATTTTGTTTTAGAATCTGAGA
>BEXV01000376.1:185750-198877 GCA_003118195.1 Hemicentrotus pulcherrimus
CATTAAATGTTCAATTTTGGTAACAAATAAAAAATGTAATAAAGAGATTATATTACTTGGCTTGGGAAAAGTCGTTGACTTTGCCAGGGACATCGCTTTCTAGCTCGTCTTTCCGACATGAGTTGAGAGTATCACACATGAGAGATTGAAGGAAAGGAACCATTCCAGCTGATGGCATCGCTTTGGCTGAAAAATGACCTGCAGATGATTGGGAGGAAAAAAAGAAGATGAAAGATATTACCGGTATTCATTAAAGCTGAATGACCAAAAGGTGCAATAGACATTCTACATGCTATAAGATGTAGAAAATATCCATTTTCTTCTGTATCTTATATCTATAGCACTTGCTTCATAAAAAGACTACAAATTCTCGATAGGAAAAATACATTTTCATGTTCTTGCAGTAAAATGGATGCCTCAATTACTTTCGTTTAGAAAATATCAAAGGGCCATTGTCTCTGATTTCTGAAAGAGTATGGAATTAAAATGAATAATAAGATTTGAAATTTCACAGAGATTTGGGCCTTATTAAACAGTCAAAAGTAATATAAAACCTAATGAACAAGTCAACCTGTCTGAATTACCCAGCTGTTTTTGCAAAATGTATTGAACTCTTGAATACCGGTATGCAGGAGGTACAAACGTACAATGTACGTGTAGATACATTGACCAACAATTTATGTTTTGGGGGAACTTTAGTACTTTACAAGAATATTTATATGGCTTCCTTCTTAGAGTTTACTTTCTAAATCATGACACATTTACAATGAACATACAATAATAATAATAATAATAAACCATTCTTATATAGCGCATGTCACAAAAATCAAAAGTCCCTATGTGCTCAGAAAAAGAAAAGAGGGGATAATAGCAGACATGAGGGGAGAGAAGAGAAAGAATAACTGCTTTGTCATAACATTGTTATAATTTAACAAACAGACAATATACATGTACAGTGTACATGAATGTCCCAATGATGAGATCAATTAATACAAAGTAAAATTAGGGTAAATACATCCTGTAACCCAGATAAAGTGCAGTGGTAAGCTATTGTGTCCATTCTCCATTGTGTGAAAAGGATACACCTTTTGTTTATAGAATGCTTTTTATTTCCATGGCCTTGCTGTCAATAAAAATCAATGATGCGTGATCGACATGCAGTACACAACATCCCCACACTTACTGCGCCACACATGTAAAAACGATTTGTTTACCGGTACATGTTTTGTACCATCCTGTTTTCTTTGAAAGTGCATTTTTCATTTTAATTATTTAATCCTTCGTGAATTAATTTTTTAATTATTTGATATCTAAATGTTTGTATTTGCTTTATCATTGGTTCAGAGCCATTAGCATTATCCTCCAAACAGACAATATGTTACATGTATGTTGTGTAGAAACAATTCAATTTATACCATGTATGAGATTCTGGATTATTATCAATTTGTAGAGACTCAAATGTGCTGTAAAATACTATATACAGTTAACCAACTACATGTAAGCTATTCCTACACCTTGTACATGTAAATTTGATATGTTTTATCTGTTTTTCGTAACTCAAGAATAAAGCTGGACTGGTTGAATAAGGGCCTTTGCTTAATATTTTAAGATGAAAGTTATATACATGTATGTCACATTCGCAAGAAACATAGATTGGGACAAATAAATAAAGGGTATGAATAATGTAGTTGTTAATTAAACTGTACATGGTACATGTACATGTACTCTGTCCGAGTCAGAATGTCCTTACATACCAGTACTGTATACTGTAGGTGCTACTGTAGGTGCAACCATGGTGCAACACTGGTGACTATAGTCCATTGCTTCCCTTGTATTGTATCCGGGTGTATAATAATGATGATGGATTTTCAAGGTGGTCACTGACAAAATGATTCGACCACAGATGGATTGAAAGCATAAGGAGTACTTTACAGTACAAAGACTCCCGTACATCGACTGGCAGGGTAGACCTTTTGGCCTACATGTGTACATTTAGAGTACATAATTTAGTATAAAAACATGTATTATGGGTAACGTGTACATTGAGAACCCTATTACTGTAGATCCCTATTTGATTTCTATAATATCTACATATACAGTGTACATACATGTACATGTACTTGTACATGTTTATGAAGACTTTTAATATCTGTTATAATACCAGGAAATTTAATCTCATTCTTCATACAAATAATACCATCTCAATAGGCCTAATTCTTTGTTTTATGTGAACACTGGAGATCACTTTCACTCACAAAATTTGATCACTGAATTGCTTACCGGTACATAAATTAATTACAAGTAGAAAGTGGGAACATAGTTACTAACGTGATTATTGTGTGCAATGGCACACACACAATATAAATTGATTGAGCTTCCATCATTGTTACTGCGACAAGAAAAGAATACATGAGTGAATATAAAACAGCTCCTGATATCGATACAATCACACTCAACAATATGAAAAGAGCTCATATCGTACAATATAATGTGAACAGAGCTCCTGACATGATCTCTTTCGACTCACATTCATGCTTGAACTCTGGAGGCTCATCCCTTCTGACTGCTGCCAAAATAATGAAGATTACCAACGGCCAAAGTAGCTCTATCAATATGCGAATCTGAAATGAGCAAGGGAAAAAGCAAAAAAACATTATAACTACATGTAAACATTGCAGACTGCGCTCTCATCTCAAGACAACAACAACCACAACGAATGAGTACTAAGGAATATCCCTGTAAACAATAATGACAAATAAATAATCAGTGCTACAAAATGTTTCAATACTTTGATATAGACAATACAACAAATTACAGGCAAACTACCTGTACAAAACATCTTTTGGGAAAAATAATCTGTTTATATTTTTAAATTTGCTTTACAAATTAAACAAGAGTCAACATGAACATTAAGTAGAGGCATTAATAATGCACACATTCTGTATCTCCAAAGACATCAAAGAGATCTACATGTATTATAACTCGATGCATGTGCTTGTAATTAAAAAAGCGGGTCTTCAACTACAGTACAATATTTGTACAACAAATGAAAGTAATGTTGATGTGTACAGTATTATTCAGCTGTCATTAGCACAGTAAACATACATGTACAATGAACATACAGTGTACGTACAAACCTGTACAGTAGATGTACAGTTTGTACACTGTAGCTGGAAGCTTATCTATTATCAATATGGTTACCGGTATTAATTTAAAAAAACATAAAAAACAGTTGTACTCAATTCAACTGGAATCGATTGATGAAATTTTGCTTCGTGAACAAATATAAAAATTCAAATTCATTTCTAAAATCTGAAGGGGAAAAAAATTGTTAAAAAAATAAATAACAATAATAATTTGTACCCAAAACAAAAAACTTGATAGTGCAGTCCAAGCAAATTAAGCTGCTGAGGAATAATACAACAGAAATATCACATTGGTCATATTATATTCCAGTTTCTTTCAACAAAAACAGGAAAACCCATAAAACTCCATTTAAGTATTTCCAGTCAAAAAAAAAGATATTCAAAGTAATAATTCTGCCATCTCCAATTCTCCATTAATGTCAGAGGTACATTACATGTACATGTACATGCAGCTATAGATAAAAGCGATGATTTATGAAAGCTCAAAATTAGCATCTTGAAAATCATGCAACTCACTGGGACATTACAATAGGAGCCATGCAATCATATCGCTCCCAAAATCAAAATCCATTATCAAATCATATTTTTGTGCCAGGTACATGTGTACATGTACTTCCCACCAGACAATGAGCCCACTGCACCCCCCCCCCCTCCCCAAACCGGCCTCCCGGATGTGTAAAATATGAAATAACATCATTCTCACAAAATACAGTCTACCTGTACTGGCTTTGTACTTGACAATGCACAGATTATTACCTAGGGAAGTGGTTAGAATAACTTTAATCAAAACGTTTTTCAGAATTCGATTCGTACAGGAATTTCTATCTTTTGATATTGGTCTGTAATACCTGTAGGCAACAGTACAGTGTATACAGTGTACAGTATATGTACTTAGGAAGCCATCTTTTGATTTCAAACTGTAATTTTGAAGAAGTTCACATGCAATGTTTCTTAAATCTTTAAGAATTCTTTATGTTGGACAATATTCCAAATGACAAATACAACGGTAGTTTGTGCTGTCCAAAAGCAATTTATTTTAGTTAAGTATCCAGATACACAACCTCCCATCAAACATGAAGTGGATATCCACAAGACCAGAAATACATTGTGCACTATACATGTACAGTACATACATGACATGTGTAGGGGCCTTCAATCCGTGAATATGCAAAATAATGTGCAAGTCACATCACCAAACCAACCAATCCTTGGCCATTCCGTGTACTAATGTAACTTTTTTTTCTTCATCTGTTGTCGGTGTTGTGACGGCTTTCTCAGTGTGTGTATGGCACAACTTCATGGCCATTCATTACCACAATTACCAGTGGGTAGATGAGTGATGTTGAATAATACAAGATACAGGTACCTTGAATAAAGACCACATCATATCAAAAACACAGAATGGAATGGTTTTCAAGGCCATTTTGTTGAAATACATGTACACTGTACATGTAAGATACATGTAAAGTCTAAGCCGATAAAAATGCATCATGAAAAATATCATAATTACCGGTATATATGTAGCAATGGAAATGTTCTTTTTTTATGAAGAAAGTGGGTAAAGATGATATATTTTCTTATTAAAATCCACAATTTCAAAAAATATAAATTTTGAATATTAGAATTTTCTTACAATGGGAACAATAATCAATTGCATTTGACCAAGAAGTTAACTTCTTGATTTGACAAGGACATTTTTAAAATACTAGCTGTTAAAGAGATTTTTCAAAAACGATTCCAGATTAAGACAAGCAATGTATGTGAACAGAATTTAGCTTGACTGAAACTGTTTATTTGTGAGCTGCTATTCCATCGATCTAATTGTCTCTAAGGTATGGTTGCTAAGTTAATGACTTTAATGGAAGCATATCGGTTCATGATGGAAGAGATAAGAGTCTCCAATGATCATATTTACATAAACTGTAAGTCCCTTGCGATTAAAAGTTTGACTGCTCAGGGATGATATGCTTCAATTTGCCGGGGTAGCCTTTTAAAAGACAAAGTTTATCTCCATGACAGATAACAACTATCAGTAAACTTTTACAATAGACTGCAAGAGTATTACAATTTTGGAACCCTGATAAAGATTTTGGGCTTGTACATTGTGGTGGATGGCACACAATATATTTTTGAAGGTTTACATATGAAGAAGATATATTATTTTCAATACTTCATAAATGAATTTATAAATGAATTAATAATTCATCTTTTCCAAGTTCTACATAAAAGATCTCCACTGCACTGTTACATGTAGTGAGGATTCTCCCAAACAAGATAATGAACATAATAACACGGTAGATGGGACACGGGGCTAACAAACTCGACATAGTACATACTAGCTTCTTTACACCCAAAATGTGACCCTTTTGTCAGATTGTGATCTGTGATAATCAAAATGAAAACAAACTTAAACAATCGTTAACCTGATGTCCTATTTCTTTCCTATCTTCAAAGTTCAAACCTTTATTTCCCCTCCTTTTCCTATCAATGTGACACTCTAAATAGTGGTAAAGGACACATTGCAGAGATTTGCATGGGTGGACCATGGAGATACATGTACATGTACATGTATAAGACATCTCCAAACTTGTAAAAGGGTGAAAATGTCGTTTAAAAACAGGGCTCCACACTAACAGTATGTGAAAGGGGGTCCAGATTTGACATTTATAATGTCATTATTTTGTAGGCTTACAATGTGTACATGTACACATATACATGTACATAATACTGTATATACAGGTATGTAAAGTTGCCGAGGCTAAATACAGGTACTTGTACATGTTGTCTGTGGGCCATGGTTAAACTTCTTTGGTTAAACTTCTTTGGTTGAACAAAGAAATGCAGGGTCCTGTTTCATAAATCTTGTTATCAATAACAAATTACAATTTAGAGCTGCATTTGAATGGCTGAGAGCAAATTTGCCATAGCATCTTAGCATTTAGTTTCAACATATTTGTGGCTTACACCCAGTAAATTAGATCGATTGATCAATCTGTAATCTTAGCATTTGTTATTGATTAAAATTTTTATGAAACAGGCTCCAGTTTGATGATCACCATGACGTATGTACTTTGGCCTACATGTACATGTATACATTCAGTACATTCAGTACATGTACCTATGTACATGTACATTGTACATGTAGGTTCAAAAGTAAGGCTGATATATTGGGTATCTACTGTCCATGTACAGTGTATACTGATTTAAATAATGGAAACAAACGATTACATGTACCTTTAATAATAAACTTGGTTTGGGGTTTTTCACATCAATATACAGTTGAAAGGTCTGTGCTACACTATAGACAGTAGACAAAGGAAGAAGTGCTTGTCGGACATGCCTAAATCCTTAAGTACCTGAGGCACTACAAAAAAACATTTACCGGTAGACGAATATTGTAAGTTTTCTAATTTATGTATTATTGCCAATCCTGAGAGTAACCAGGGAGTCTTTCAACTCCCTGGAATAACTAGAAACTGGACTGAACAAAAGGCACTTTCGCTTGCTTATTTTGAGATCAGAAAAAAAAAAGTACCAGTTGATGATTGACATCATAACTTCAATGTATTGTAATGCACACTTCCTCTTGAGAATAGAGTTACAGCGCTGGCTCGACAACAATTTTGTTTGTTACTTTGTTTGCTTTCTCACAATATTCATCTAATGGTACCTCTTCCCCCTCCCTCTTCATGTACTGTACAAGTGTACATGACATGTAGACCTAAACAGTGGATCTCTGAATGTAAAAGAAGAGCAAGAAATCTGGAAGTACCCAATCAATGACCAATTAAATCACAATGTTTTAATTAAATGAAAGAGAAAACTATTAAAAACTGTTGGACTGCTGAAAGTATGATATTTCTGTGATCTTACTTTGCTCTAAAAAGGACTTTCACTTTAATATGATATTGCACCACAACAGGAAACTCTCAGTATGGTTTCATATTCCATACCAGGAAAAGTGAACTCCTCTCTTCAGGACAAAGTGGAACTTCTTTGTGCTTGGAAACCAGATGGATGACCCCTGCTGAGAGCATGGAGGATTTCATCAGACTGGTCACAGCTAGACCAATGGCGATAAAGCAGTCAGACTCGCAATGAATGATTCATACACAAACAGGGAATCCCTGGGTTCCCTGAGTCTGAGATTTGGTTTGGGGTCTTTGGATCCAGGCTTTATTTTGTCAAAGATCTCCTACACATGTAGGGTTAGGATTGTGACTTGCGTTTGGGTTTGGTTTGGATTGGTATTGGTTTAGACTTTAGAGGTACATGTACTGTACATACATTGTAAATGTGCACAAAGTGTTAGGTATACATGAACATCTTTTATTTAGCAGAATGCACCGAGTCATGAAAATGTCATGCATACATGTAGCTGATCTTTGAACTTGGCATTTCTGCTTTAGTTGGATCCTGATTAGTTTGGAATTTGTCAAGACAAGTCACTAAACTAAACTGCATTATGACCACGTTGCCAGAGCAAGAGTTGTAAAATCGATCACTGCAATGATGATTGTCTGCAAAATTTGCAAGATTAGGATGTACTACAAAAGTACTTTTCCTACAATCTGTAACATGAACAATTTTATTACCCACACCCAGTGAAAACCTGAAAACTGGAAATCATAGGCTAAAGAGTAATTAAGACCTGATTTTTTTAACAAACAAAAAATTATATCCTGTTTGTTTACTCTTAAAGAGGAAAGACCTTTTTTGTATGTTAAGTGGTTGAACAAAAGAATCGTACTGTACTGAGGTACGTTGTGAGTGTACATACATTATACAGTACAGTACACATACTTGTAGCATCTCTTGGCTATTCAAGGATAAAACCATCGATCATCAAAGCTAAAGCATACTACAACATGTACAGTACATGTACATGTACATGTACTTGGACGAGACGTCTATGCTGGTGTAGAAAAATAGTACAAAGTATGAAGGTGACTAAGGGAGACTACAATGTGAGATACGATGCAAATGCACAAGTCCTGTACATTGTGAAAGTATTAAAGCCCTCATACACTTTTCCTGTTCATGTACCGGTATACGTTGATACCTTTAAAAAAAATTCTATTGTCTTGCGTTTTCCTTTTCACCTGTTAATATAGTCTCCTACTTAATAAACTTGTATTTCTGTGATTCTGACTAAGTTATAATCATCAACGAGAGGGGAGGAGGAGGAGAAGTGGTACTCCACCCATCTACTACTAGTCCATTGCCTTGACTGTTATATCGCAAACCCAATCATCTGAGAAAACAACACACACTCAAAGATAGAACAGAGACAGCTCCTTTCGTAATTTACTAATTTGGGGGATCACATGATCAGTGCATGGAGGCACCATGCTGAGGGATGCATATATAAGGGAAGAGGACAAAGATTGAAGAGTAACAAATGTATAAAA
Source organism: Hemicentrotus pulcherrimus (assembly GCA_003118195.1). NCBI lineage: Eukaryota > Metazoa > Echinodermata > Echinoidea > Camarodonta > Strongylocentrotidae > Hemicentrotus > Hemicentrotus pulcherrimus. The sequence continues at coordinate 194,308 of BEXV01000376.1, forward strand.
ACAGACAAAATCTGGACTAGGCTACCCATCTACAAATGTACACATACATGTACATACATGTATGTACATCACTACATGTACATGTAGACGGCTCAATATGTTGACAAGTGTTTAATAGGTCTATGTTGATACCACCCTCACCTATCATAAAGTGCGTCTGCGGTTTAGAAAGTGTATCATCCTGACCATCATAACATCCAGTGGTCATTCATAAAGAGGGAGGCCAAATAAAGTGAATCTCAATGCCATTCTTGTCACAGACGACTTACCTTCCTTACACCATCTGATTTACTTCTATAAGACTCTCATAAGCATATTTGCCCAAAGCACAAGTCATTTGGGTGGACATAAAACCATTAATACTACCTCCTACATGTATAGTATGGTTGTGTTGTGGAGATAAACAATTATAATATATTTTTTGTGTACACAATTTTGCCAATATTTTTGTAAAGACAATTTTGTTCTGGGCTACATTTTTTATGAAGTACTCCACTGTGTACAATATGAAGGTTAAGATGAAAATACATGGACACATTAAACTTTTAAATGTAATAATTTCTTTGCAGGTCATTCATACATGTTAAAGGGATCCGGTAACTTTGTCTCAGATTCTGAAACAATGGATTTAGCTCATGATGCAATGATAATTATAAACCATTAGGTCACTCAAAAACCCCATGGCCCGAATTCACAAAGCAAGGTTTGAGGTCAAACCTCCTTTTGTTTCGCCAAACCTCCTTTTGTTCTTTATAAACCAGGTTTGTAAATAACAAAAGGAGGTTTGACCTCAAACCTTGGTCTGAGCTTTGTGAATTCGGACCAATGACTTTTACAAGCTGATCGCCTGCCTTATTATCAAGATATTTATGATTGGAATTACAAATTTTGAAAACCGTTCGCCTGACGGTTTTCATAACATTACAGTCTAATGGGGAAAACGAGTATGGTAAAACCGGTCACTCAAAGAAGAAAAAATAAAAAACATATTGCCTGTACCCTCTTCTTTATAAAGGTGAATTTTCTTTGTTTGCAAGTCAAGCAATGCATGGACACCATCAGCCTGCTCAGCTGGTCATAAAATGAATCATAAATCTGTCTGAGCCTGAGGTCTATCTCTGATTTGCAGGCACAAATATCCCACTGAGAATAACCGTCAAGACTACTTTGTTTGTCTACAACTTCATGTAGGCCTATACACGTACCTTCTTTTCTTCAAACATGTGTGATCAGTATATGGCCTTTTTTAGTCTAAACCCAGGTACAGTAATTGAGGTTTGCATAGACAATTCCAGTTGAACAAAGACAGAGCATGACCTTTATCAAAACTAAATTTCAGGCAATGTGCATACAGATCTCCAAATTTCTACAAACTACTGTTGCACTGTACACAGGAAATTCTGAATATTGAAGGGAAATTCTGGATATTGAAGGGAAAGTTTAATCATCACCCAATTCCACTCTGATTAATGATACAGAATAAACTCATGACTTGTTATATAGTAGACATTGTAGATATCAAGATCAAAACCTGTTAAATTCATTTAAAATTTTGAAATGTTTGAATCAATAACATGCTCAACTATAAAATGTTAATATAAAAAATATAAAAATTGATGACACCCTTAACTAGAGACCTCAAAACCTTACCTCATGGGGAATGAAACAATTAACAATTCAGACATTTGTCACTCAAATTTGTCAACATCCTCGCTTACCTTTTGTCTTTTTCGGGACGTGAAATTTTTCCAAACCAAGAGATACAGCTGCCTGAGGAACCCCATATTCAACTCTTTCCTTTCGGAGTTACGACAATTTAACTATCACTTCGCTATACGCCAGTACGTATCAGCAATTAGCAAGAAACAATATGTCCTTCAAATCGACCTTTCACACGAATCTCCCATTGGAGTACTGCATGGAGAGAGAGAGAGAGGAAAAAACATGAAAAATGTTGATTGAAAATGAAAGAATCAATGTCTTGATCCCTCAATAAATGTGAAACTAGTGTTGGCCTCTAAAACTATTTACTTTGCAGAATGTGCATGATTGTTTGACTGCAATTCATGCTGCCATATTGTAGTATTGTACAAGTACTTATCTATTAACAAAAGTGGAGGGCACCATCTCTCCAACCCCCCCCTTGAGAATAGAGTTACAGCGCTGGCTCGACAACAATTTTGTTTGTTACTTTGTTTGCTTTCTCACAATATTCATCTAATGGTACCTCTTCCCCCTCCCTCTTCATGTACTGTACAAGTGTACATGACATGTAGACCTAAACAGTGGATCTCTGAATGTAAAAGAAGAGCAAGAAATCTGGAAGTACCCAATCAATGACCAATTAAATCACAATGTTTTAATTAAATGAAAGAGAAAACTATTAAAAACTGTTGGACTGCTGAAAGTATGATATTTCTGTGATCTTACTTTGCTCTAAAAAGGACTTTCACTTTAATATGATATTGCACCACAACAGGAAACTCTCAGTATGGTTTCATATTCCATACCAGGAAAAGTGAACTCCTCTCTTCAGGACAAAGTGGAACTTCTTTGTGCTTGGAAACCAGATGGCTGACCCCTGCTGAGACCGTGGAGGATTTCATCAGACTGGTCACAGCTAGACCAATGGTGATAAACCAGTCAGACTCCCAATGAATGATTCATACACAAACAGGGAATCCCTGGGTGCCCTGAGTCTGAGATTTGGTCTGGTGTCTTTGGATCCTGGCTTTATTTAGTCAAAGATGTACTACACATGTAGGGTTAGGATTGTGAATTACATTTGGGTTTGGTTTGGATTGGTATTGGTTAAGACTTTAGAGGTACATGTACTGTACATCAATGCGCACAAAGGGTTAGGTATACATGAACATCTTTTACATGTATTTAGCAGAGTGCGCCGAGTCATAAAAATGTCATGCATAGCTGATCTTTGAACTTGGCATTTCTGCTTTAGTTGGATCCTGATTAGTTTGGAATTTGTCAAGACAAGTCACTAAACTAAACTGCATATGACCACGTTGCCAGAGCAAGAGTTGTAAAATCGATCACTGCAATGATGATTGTCTGCAAAATTTGCAAGATTAGGATGTTCTACAAAAGTACTTTTCCTACAATCTNGTCTATGCTAGATGATCAACCTTTTCTGGTCGATTCCACACCGTTTCTTTCACAATGCAATCGCATGACCAGAACCGACTTTAGACCTAATTCTTTTTTGGTCTTTTTAAAAAGATCTAGAGGTCTAGATCTAGAAAGTCTAGACATAAAAATTAAAATCATCAATCATTCAATGATCATCGATATTTAAAAAATGAAAACTAAAACCTGAAAGCTTGTCATTTTCATTTTTTTTTCCAGGAATGAAACTTGATACAAACACTGATACAGGCTACTTTATAAATAAAGCGAGTTCAGCTTTCGACATATCAGCCGACTGCTCCTTTTCGCTTTCTACGATACGCCGCCGCACCAATATATAGACCACCGCAGCTAGAGTTTCGGGGTGAATGGTTCCTGGCACACGGTATCGCTCGGGTGAACCTTTGCTGCTCGCTGTTGCGTGTCATGACAGAGCACAATCCTCCTCGCTCCACACATTCACAGCACTGCTCAGAAGCAACTCGCTCTCGACTCTCGCCAAATAAATAGACAACATTCAATGAAGACTAGAAAAATGATATCTTACCTGAAAAAAACATGAGGGAATACGATGATTGACAAGCGTTTAAGAATGAAACATCACAAGAACTGCCGTGTTATCATTCGGGTTGCCGTTTTTTCGTCTTCCTCTAGACCTATATCCCGAACAATGTCATGTTGCGTAAGCTACCAAAATATCCCAAAGATAAAAAAAAAAAAAAACAGAACCGGCCGGCTGATTGATGTAAACATTGCAACTCATGAGACAAGAGATGGCGATATACTAGTACCGTATGTTACTTTTGCAGAGCTACTAGTATATTTTGAGAGTCAGAGTTCACCTATTTATATTATCCGCCGAAAACATCCGTGAATGAAAGTTATCCCCCCCCCTTCCCGACAAACGATAACATAATGAGAAGGGGGAGGGGGGGGGGCTACGTCCCCGCTGCCATCTTGTTCTTTTTCTTTCTATTCTTCTTTTCCTTTTTCTTCTTCTTCTTCTTCTTCTACATCTTTTCCTTCCTCCTAGCTTCTTCTTCTTCTTCTTCTTCTTCTTCTTCTTCTTCTTCTTCTTCTTCTTCTTCTTCTTCTTCTTCATTGTCAATAGCTTCCGTCTTTGAATATCGAGCGGAGTATGACATAGCTTTAATAACTTAGGTAAACATTATCTTGGTTTAATTTTTACATCGCCTAGCTAACTCTTTTCAGCTTCGAGTCACCAATATTTGACATTGATTAATGACCCCCTTCTCCATCAGTCACTACATACACAACTGTATTTGAACAAGAATAATAGTTTTCAGGTGAAAATTGTGATGTCTATGCTCATGGTAAAGTTTTGTTTCTTCAGAGAAAGTTGACGCCAGTGAGAATTTGTATGCATTTTTATTGGAGAATTACAATCAAGTAAAAAAAAAAAAAA
>BEXV01000376.1:205276-216521 GCA_003118195.1 Hemicentrotus pulcherrimus
GGGGGGGGGGGGGGCCGATGCCAAAGAGTTACAAGTCACATCATCAGTTTACTCTAAATAATTAGTTTAAAATATAAATACCATTCTAAATAATAAATTCTACTTTAAAATCCTCGATACGTTCATTCATCGAATTTGTTCTGCTTATATATATATATCGGCATTGTTTAAGGTGAATCTTAATACATGAAAAGCATTATCATGCAATTCTGTTCAGCTTCTACATGCAGCAAGTCAGTATTTTGAAGAGAAAACCTCTACGACATTATTCAGTTTGACCACAAACCTACACATGTGTAATGCAATTCATATACATTTGAATAATAAGTATATATGTCTCTATTTATATCAGTCACCAAAGATCATGCAATAGATAAGTTCTGCCAAAATCTTCGCAAACAAAGCTCAGCTACACGTTCTAACACACAAACACGCACGTGTACACACTCACACACAACGCACACACGCACACCTACGTACACGCGCCCACACCCTCAAATTCCACACAAACACATATCTATCATAAATAATAGTACTCTATAGTGATTTATATTACTTAATATTGTTATTCAATAGAGGATGCATTCATAACTTTATAATGGTTAATGTTAGGACGCTTTCTGAAAAATATACGTTTTGATCGATCCAGCAGTTGCTCATAGATTTAATAGTCTCTCCGTAAACTATCGCCGACAAAAGACGGATTGTGGAAGGTCGCGGGGCCATTCTGAAAAAGGAACAAATATGTAATGAGTATTATAGACTTATATATAGTTGTTGATTCCCGAAGCGTGATAAAAAAGACATACCAACATTCGATTATTCATTTTATGTTACTATTTCTGTGTAGTAAATGCACTTTGAAAGAGTCAACAATGGATTTTTTGTTTCTAATAGAAAGAGAAGCATCTTATTAACTTACTGAAAAAAAACCTCAAGGTTATCAAAATTCTTTTCATCATATTTTAAAACTTACATCTCTGAAAAGGTACCAATTTATGCTCCAGTAGAGTCAATTAAATGGGATTCTACAAGGACTTTTGATATTCCTCAGGTATACTTTCTAGCTTGTAATTAGCAAACATGTCTTGAATTATTGTGAGGCAGATGACGATTCTTTTAGGTAAAGACAAGTGATCGTATTGGTTATGTCGGGCAGGACTCATACCACAACACCATACCACACAATCTAGTTAACAGGTCAGCAGAATTGCCTGGCCTATACTCAAGATATTATAGTGAAACATGGAAAAAGAACAAAACAAAAACAAAAAGAGGAAGAAGAGGAAGAAGAAGAGAAAAGAAGAAGCAGAAGAAGAAGAGTAGCAACAACAACATACACAGCTGCTTGGAACGGACCAAAATTAAAGGCTGCCTTTACATAAAAGATCAAGACAACTCACTTGTGCAGCAAGGCTCCCATTACATGAACGGAGTCTAGGCAATCTGATCAAGGAGAGAGGCGACGAACGCTTTGGACTGGGTGATTTTTTCGGCAGGTTGTTTGGGTCATCTTGGGGGCGCTCTTCAAAACACGCCAGTACAGCAAATACCTTAAAATGTTCAAACAATAACAACTAATTGTGATAAACAGGCAATGATAAAGGAGAAATCGGCGTTAACAGGAAAATGGGGGTAAGAAACGCCTTCAACAGAAAACAGAAAACAGCGACATTAAATGGTTATTCTTATTTTGCGATTATTCTGTCATGCGATTGACACTGTGGATGCTTTTATAGGTAAATGTTTTACTATAACTTTAACTATAGATTTTATAGCATAACCATCAGCTTACCATTTCATTTCGAACTTAACATTTCTTTTGAAGCCATTTCTACTCAGAGTTTGGTTAACTGGGTTACGGTGAGTCGCAAAATGCTGCGTATTTATGAGCTTGCCAGGCAATCTAAATGAGCCTATAAACTACTTTCTAAAAATTAACTTAAGCAAATTCACTACCATATTGTTTATCCCTTAGAAATCATGTGCTGATTACGTAATGGTCATTGTCATGTCCCCACATTTCAACATGTGACGTACATGGCTATATTTAAATTGCCTTAGGTTGATTTTTGAAAATAGTTTCGATCCTATTCATCATGGTATCCAAAGAAACTGCGTTAGCCAAACTATGTGTATACATGGCTCTGGTTGCTCACCAAGTAGAGCGCCACCACCATGCCCAACAGGAAACCCACTGCGACATCACTCCAGTGATGCCGATACTTCGAGGCTCTTGTGATTCCCCAGAGGAGACCTCCCGACAGGAGACCCAAGCTCGCCAGTGGGACGGGCAGCCTCGTACAGGGGATGCGCACTTGACTTGTCATGTAGGCCTGATGAAGCAAACGTATATTATAGATATAATGACTGCTATGAGAGGAATAGTTGTTTTATAGGCTCAATGGGATGTTACATCCTGATGTCACCACGAATATTAAAGCATTGTTAATCTCTTTACGGGAGAATGGCTAAATTCACGATTGCAATTTCGACCAATCAGATGACTAGATTTCTACAGAGAGGTATATAAATGAGTGATATAGACACATGCAGTGACATGATAATTACTCAAATTGTCGTTCATTGGTAGCAGGGTTAACCCCTCTCATTTTCATGATCCTTATGGATTCACTTTGTGATATGTAGTAATTTAAGAGGGAAACTAAAGAACTAAACGAAAAGAAAGCAAGGATGTGTGTGAGCGTTGAACACGGTGCTTGACAACGAAAGAGTTATTTTGTATATTGATTGAAAAACATTATTCAGATGCCTCCTACTGTATGTCTTTTAAATGTATCACTTGATGATGTTTAATCTATTTCATGCAATTCTTTTTATATTCGTGCTTATGTAATGATTGATTGATAAATTTGAATTTAATTTATTTTAATTAATAAGAATTGTATCGAACAAAATTACACAACAAAGACTTCAATACAAAAGGAATCGACGATTGAATAAACCCTATCGTAGGAGATCGAATCGTTTCCATTTTCTCGCTTTTAAAATAATAATGAAACATTATCATACTATCCTTATAATTAATAACATATGTGAACTTTTTTGAAAAGGTGGTGTTGCTCTTTAACACGAAGCTACCAACATAAGTGATTGTCTTACCATGGTGAAGACTGCAGCATATGATCCTAGAGATGCATGGAGCGAAGGAAACGATAGCCTGAGGAGAGAGAGAGAAAAAAAAGGAGATGAGAGTCCCACATGCAACTTAATTACATCTTAACGAGAGGACTGTTATCATGTCACCATAACCAGTATCCAGGCAAGCATATTTCTCTGCTGACGTATACGAATTTCGTTTGTGCGTGTTGATGATATTTTCTTTGCCCCGCTCTGTCTTATTGAGAACACGAGAGCTATATAATAGTATATCTTTCCTTAAACAGTAATATATGCTTCATGATCATTGTCATCATCACGTTGGAAAATTACAATTTGATGTTATTTTTGTATATTTTCTTTGTCCCGTTCTGTCTTATTGAGAACACGAGACCTATATAATAGTATATCTTTACTCAAACAGTAATTTATGCCTCATGTTCAGCGTCATCATCACGTTGGCAAAATTACAATTTGATTTTATTTTTTGTATAGATATATAGGTATAGTTCTAAAGCCTAGCAAAGTAAGACAAACCGATAAATCAACATTTATGAAGTATAATAATAATAATAATGATCAACAATGGTCCGGAGAAGAGGGCAAGGAGATGGAAAAAAAAGAGAAAACATCTACAGAAAATTAAAATGAAGATGTAAGGATACAAGAGAAAAGCGTTGAAAAATACACAAATAAAAAACTATCATCATGAACTTATGGAGAAGTAATCAAAATATTAAATGAAATTAGAAAGAAGGAAATTAAGAGTTGCAAGGAGAAAAAGGAGAGGGACGACGAAAAGCAGAAAAAAGGAAAAGAAAACGAAGAATATTGGGAAGAGCGGGAGCAGGATGAAGAAGAAGGCAGGTAAAGATCAACCTCTTTACCTGGCTTGTTCCAGGAGATCATCATCCCGTTTTGCACACTCATAATCGGTGATGAATGTCTTGCAATCGAGAGCTGTATAGTTTGGTCGACACACAGTCAAGAAGTACGGCGTCTGTATTCCTGTCACCCTCTGTGCAGCATCGGTGATGATCCATGTGGCAAAGGCTCCACATGCAAAGACACCTGGCAATTCAATTCAATTCAAAACAAAAAATCTCAATCACATCATCAAAATAAAACTTACATAAAATGAATATCAAATGGCAATGGTAATATAACATATAAAATCTTAAAATGTCGACAAGTAATCTAAGCATTTAGGATACAGAATATATAAGCATATCATAAACGAAGTAGAATTTTAAAGGAAAAGAGAAATACACTAAAATCAGAGCTTGTATTTTTGTGGTTTACTCAAAAAAGAAAAAAAAAAGAAAGGAAGAAAGAAAGAAAAAGAAAAAGATAAAAAAAAATCACAAATGTAACTGCTCGGACGTATATTCATGGGTTTAAGATCGAAAACACAGCCGAGCAGTACATGTGGGGATATAGGACTATGGAGAAGGAGAGAGAAAGAGAGAGAAAGAAAGAGAAAGAAAGAGAGAGAGAGAGAGATGCTTGGGTAAAGAAAACTAATCCAAATCGTCAAGGCAATCAGGTAAACTGCTTCTGCGACAAGACTTGGGTTAACAAAATTCATTTGTTACCTGTAAACCTGAACATCCTCCTAATCACCGGGTAAAGCTTGAGAGAGCAGCTATTGACGATCTTTCTTCTCCCAACCTTCATCTCAGGCGATGTCTTCTTACACGAACACAGGGCCAGCATGCACTCACCGTACAAAATCTGGGTTTAGAGGAATATTGCATTCACGGGGAATTGATCTAATTTAAGATAAAGGTGCAAATTTGTGTATCTTCTCAAATTGAATATCTATGCTTTTACTGCAATACCTCCTTAAGATGTATAACCATAGGCCAGCTTTTTGTAGGGATAGTCACTTCCTTGTTATAATGCAGTAGTGTCAGGAACGTAATTAATACCAACATGAAAGGTTCACACTTTGTTCCAACACCGTTGCTCCCTTTCACAAATAACTCTAAAAAAAACGTTGAAATAATGGACAATCATGTAAATAATCAACCATGGATATAATAAAAAATCCATACTATTGAATAATTCCGTAGCGTATTATTGGAGTCGGCTATGAATCGGATTTACAATTATCATATTCAATTAGGTATGGAGCCGGCACAACTTCAAAATGGTTAATGATCATCGTTAGAGAAATAGATACGGTTTATAAGTACAGTAAGAGATATTTATATCATCATCATAATCTTGGGAAACTTCCGTTATACAGTGCGTCCCAGAAAAAACGAAACCAAGAATTGTCGATGTTTTACCATAACTTATTCACATTTATAATCAATAAATGACAAATATTTGGAAAGCTTAGATCCTCCTCTTTCATTTGATGCAACTCATGTGATGCATATTTCACGCATGAGTGAGTAAAATGAAAAGTAAAAGCTTAAGCAGGTTGCAGATGTTAAAATAATCCCCAGGAATTACGTTTGGAGCATGTTCATATCTTCACGATGATAAGCAGGACGCAAATAAACCCTTTGAATACGGGTAGACAGTTATTCATGTACTATGCCAATGGGAATGACAGAATTCAGCATTCAAAGGGTTAAAGCTCACCATAATGGGTGGGGCAGCAAAACAAGTCACATAGAGCACCTCCTCGGTAAAGATATCGTCCTCCAAGTAGGGCATCATCAGAGTACGATCATGACACCAAAATCCACGATGGGTCGGACCGGGGAGGTTTTCCGTGAACAGGAGGACGAACCACAAAACGACCACGCCAGCCATGCAGATATAATCGACCGCGAGGAAACAAGGGATGAGCATGGGGTTACGGGACACCATGCGTGGCTCGTCGTCCACCTCGTAAGGATCCATGATGATAGGGTGGTGACTGGACTGATTTGAATGAGAAGACATATTTAGTAACCCCAATATTTTGTTCCAGCTTCCATTTTTCCTATTTACTTTACTAGTACATGTATCTTTATAAATATTGTGTAAAACTTTACCCAGCACGAAGTTAATTGTGTATCCAAATATATTTGGCCATTTTTTAAAGCCGAATTTAGTAATACATTACCCTATTATGGAAAAAATATCGAATACATGTAGTTACTTCAAAATGGGTAAAATATTAACTTAGTTGGGTAAAATATAAAATAACAAAAGTTCGGTGGATATATAAATAGTACCCTTAGTGCACGTTTTACCCAGTATTTGAGTGTAGATATTCTAGATATTCTTTCCATGCTTATAATATCTCACACTCATTCGTATCATGCACCCTCTCATGTTGTCCATGTCTTATTTACACAAAGTATATTATATCATAATACTCTAGTCAATTGCCACATGCTCTGATGGTGCAATGTAAGCAAAATGAAAAAATAATTTACCCAACAAGGTAGTCAAATACACTCACTTATCCACAACTCGAATTGAAACTGCATATATTTTGGCGATATGGAACTCCCCGCCGTTGGATACAATGAATATTTATACGTGTATATCCATACGATTTATCCAGTTTCTTCCCTCTTTCTCCCCCGTTCTTAAGCATGATTAAGAACTCTCTCTGTTATAGTAGGGCTTAATCTTGCTTCCCTTCGAGCTTCTGTATTGATGCTTAAATAAAATATATAGTTTTTCCATATGTATCTGTGTTTTTTTAAGCTGTGCTGTATTATTTCCTACTTGTTCGACATCTATACCATACCCGTGAAAACTGCTTGTAATATTACCTGCTATCAAAATATCTCTGATTGAATATACATGAATGCCGAACACGAATTCTTTTTTCGAATGATACCTGTTGAGTTATCACATAATTATCTGCATGCATTCAAAAAATGATAATGTAGACAGATTCTGCATTATAAGTCTAAGACGCTACACAATGCCGACGTCATAACACATTCAATAGCACACACAACTCATCCGTTGCCATAGAAACCTGCTATTGTCGAAGGCTGGAGGTAATTTTCTGTGTCATTGAAGAACTATTGTTGTTATTAAGTTCAAGTGCCTGGTAGAAATGCTTCAAGGTTTTTAACATCTTGTCAAGAGGGCATAGAATACATTGGTTGCATAGAACCTCTTAGTATGCTGTATTTGTATGCAAGTGCTAGCGATTATACAGTTTGTACATATAGTAGTAAAGCTCTTATATGACAATGTGAGAATATATTATGACATGTATCTTGGAATACATCTCGCTATCATTTTCGCATATAGGCCTTCTTAATACAATGCTTTGATTTCATTTCGTGTCATCTGAAAATCTGATTAAATTTGCGAGTAAAATCTATTTTTTTTTTAAAGATGAAAGACCATATGACATTGAGATAGATATGTTAAAAAAAAAGATCTATTTAAAAGAAAATACACCTACTGCATTAACGGTTTTACCCTTTGTCTAAGTTTTTCATTTTCATTTTTCATTTCTATTTCTCATCGCTCTCTTTCTTTACTCTGTTCCATAACTTCTAATTTTGTCATCATTTTCTAGAAAATAAAACCAATTCTCTGCCTGTGCATGCCGTTTTCCTTTTCCCCTTTCAGATTATGCTTCCACTCCTCCGTACGCTGTTTCAAGTCAGTGATAAAGAAAGCAGGAATGAGAAAGAATATCGCGACAAAATATAAAATGACGATTACTTCGTTTATTTTCACGTTTATAACTGGATTTTATGATTATGACCTATATATCAATGTCATAATTTCGATGAACAGTGATGTTTCATCGTTATTTTATTTTTTAATTTTTCAGATGACATGAAGCAAAATAAATAATTATGCTATCCTTTGAGGTGGCTATTAGAAAGAGAGATTTTTGCCAATTTGTCGGATTACTATAATTAATCGGCAAAAGTTTATAATGCATATTTTCATCTCGTCTGGCTGACGGCTTGTTGGGCTCTGAAATAAGGAACGTTTATCGATGAGGAACCCAAATGTAGACCTTGTCCTTTGGGGAAATTAATGTGTTATCCATGTTCAAGGTACATATTTTTAGAATTACGAGACATGAATAAAGAAATGGATAGAGAATATTTGTTTAGAATCGAGGTCGGTAGAGGGGGAGAGAGATAGATAGAGAGAGACGTGAAAAATAGAGGGTTTTGTAAATGGGGGTGGGGGTAGATGAGGCATGAGCCTGAGCAATGTTCTCACTATCACAGCACCCTTTATCTTTATCTTTTTCCTATTTAGTAATTTATAAACTCTATGACAGAAGTAGAAAGTAATTGTCATGTTTTCTCTCTATCTTCATATTTTTAATTTTCTGTGTCTGAAAGTCCCTCACTTCCTATTATCTATGCAACTCCAATAATTTCCCTTCCACCTCTCCTTTTCACCATGCCCAAGAGACTCATACCTCATCTACCAACCCTTTCCCCTTTCCCCATCTCTCTCTCTCCCTCTCACTCCCTGGTCCGATCCTTGTTTCAAAGTTGAACAAGCCAAGAAGAAAAAATACATTATAAACGTCTGCCGATTGATTATAGTAATCTGACAAATTGGCAAAAGTTTCAATTTTTAATAGCCATCACAAAGCCCTAAGGATAGCATAATTACTCGTGTTCAATACTGACTAATTGCACCGCACGGCAAAGTGCATGACGAATGAGCTTGTTGTTTTATAACGTGGATCATGGCTTGATTACGATGGTGGCAAAACAACTTAAAGTGCTTACATGCTACATGAATCCCCAGTTTGTGTCAGATTAATTGCTATGGGAAATACTGGCAGCTTTCCTATCATTATCTTAATTAATTTTGCACAGCTAATTGTAAAGCATACGTCCTGCAAAATCCATTTACTGTATACGAATGTTTATCGGATGTGTCGACATTGACACGGGAATACAAAATAAGGGTTTCTAATGAATCGTGGATTATCTCGACGAGGAATTTCAATTACTGCTGAATCTTTAAGGAACCGTAAATGTCAAACCTAAATTTCTCAGGATAATAAAGGTTATGAAACAGAAAGAAAACAAAAAACAATAGAGGTTACAGATAAAGAGAGCAAGTGAACTATATAGGAAGGTGGAAAGGGTAGAAATAATGTGGACACAGTGACATAATAGAGTAAGACGGGAAAAAAAGGATGGAAGGAGAGATAGATAGAGAGAAAGAGAGACTGATGTTTGGGGGGGGGGCAATAGCAAATGATAGGAGAGTGTTTAAGAAGAGATAAAGAGACAAAATAGCATATATAGAGAGATCGAGCGCGACTGGGGGCCACAGGGACATATTTTGAAAAGGGGAGATAAAAAGACAGAGAGCGAGTGAATCAAAATGATTGATTGGTGGTGATTATTACATTATTATTTAATTTGATACACGGTCAAGCTGGTCATTTCTCTCCGGTCTTCCACCTGGAAATTTTAATGAAAATAAAATCCAATTTGCAATTTAAGTCTGCCTCCCTACACACCCAAACTCATACAAATGAAATATAGCTACAGACCTTAGTATTACAAAATATAAACTTCGTCAGACTGACCATAGGCGAAATTACACAGCCGTGCGGATCTGGTGACATTTTGGACTGACCTGCAAATGGCGGATTATTGCCAAGAATATCCAGCCTTGACATTAACGTAAAAAATATATAGGCCTCCGACAAATACATGAATTTTTTTCGCGGGTGTTTTGGTTCATTGGATGGATGTTATGTATATGAGTGTAGATACTGGCCGTGTGACAGCTTATTTTCCGTTTGAAAGGATTGATATTAATTTTATCCCCACTAGATACAAATCATACTGTTTTTCGTCTTTACTCTGTTTGCATTATTATTATGTTAACTTCATTATTATATGCCAATTAGTTTTAGATTCGTAAGAATGGTAATTCTGTAGTAATGAACTGTAATAAGATGTTATAGGTTTAGTTCTATCCGAAAATGACATTATACGTGCGAAAATGAATTGTTAGAAGGGAAACATAATTAGGTCATTGGTATCCGTAAAGCCCTATTATGAGCTATGATTATAATTATAAAAAAATATATAAAAACATAATTAGCATCTTGATAATTGAGTTGGATCAAACATTTATCCTCATTATTAAGTAATTTACAGCGATATAATAGCAGAAAATGATCTTTGATCACAGAACGAGATTTCTTTTCATACTTTCCTGATTGCCGATGATGATAAAGTGGTAACAGAAGATGTATTTGTCTCAACAAATATATTTAAAAGGTATTGAAATACTCTGAATATCAGATCTTAAGTTCCTAAAACTGTCAAACTATGCAGAATGACAGACCCCGATCGACGTAGAAATCGATTATTCATATCTCTTATGTTGAATCTTTGTATGATTAATTCAGTCAAGTAGTTTTGCTTTTCTTGATAAATGAGGATAAAGGTGAAGAATTATTGTGATTGAATTAGTTTCTTCATCATAAATTATTATTTGTTTTTGACTTATCGTCTAATTGTGTCCCCAAGCAATGCACATCCATTCTTTATGTCAAATCTTTTAAAATCATGTATTAATTTAATTCATCTTGTTTACACGCTAAAATGGAATACAAATCAATGTAATAACCACATGACCCTTGATTGTCCTTTTTATCTGATAAGTTCTCCAACAGTAAAGGAAAAAAAATATAACACGCTATTTACAGACTTTCTAGAAATAAATTTAAGTGCAATTTCACTATCGTGTTGCATTACTTATGAATATCATACTAGGATTATGTAAAGCGTCATTTTACTTGTGATGATAATAATAATAATAATAGTAATATAGCTTTATCAGTATTAATACTGCTCTCCCAGAGGGTCCTGCAATCAAAGTATTTCCGAGGCTTTAGCCGAGCTACCATGAAATGCGCCCAAGCATTCAAGGAATTTAGCACATCTGGGTGGAGTGTGTGCAAATGAGGATTAATCTCTTCCAGAAGACATTTAATGATCAATTGTTTCGAAAGGTGACGTAAATAAGATTATTGAAATTGCGCTAATTTGATTTTGAAAAATGAAAGTCTTTGCGATAGCGTCAGTTAGGGATAATGAAAATAAACGTATGCTACTATCATTACCACGACAACCAAAAATATATTCTTAAGAATTAAATCATGAACAGAGAAGAACAGAAAATATCTAAGAAATAGATAGTA
>BEXV01000376.1:225223-245701 GCA_003118195.1 Hemicentrotus pulcherrimus
GGGGGGGGGGGGGGGGTCTTCTTCATGAAGTTTCAATTCTTGAGTGAGACATCATTCTAATCTCACGAAGACATAATGGCAACAGTCAGTATAAGAATTATATTTGATCAACGCTGTATGAGGTAGGAGCGAAATTTTTTCATGCGACCAGATGCCGCGTAAATTACAATGACCAAATTCACAATAACTGGGATAATTTCATAATCATGAGCCAAACATCAATTGTGGTTCAACCATTACTTTGTTTGAAGTTCACTCGAGTCCTTGAAAGCAGTATGGAGAAAAAAAAACTACCATCTCATTAATAACAAATATGTTGAAAAAAACCCAAACACTTACAATCAATTAAACTGTCATACGAATGAAAATATTCTTATTTGTCCCTGGTATAACAACAAATGAAGATGACAAGTATGTCGTGAGGCTTTACTTTGTACAGTCATTCAAATGAAAATTTAAGTATGATCCTTTAAAAAAAATGGAGATGAATTGACAAGTATGTCACCTGAAGTTGTACTTTTACTTCACAATCAGCTGTGTCACGTTATCTGATTGTCAGGGAGGGGGGGGGGGCAATAACGACAAAGAATGGGAAAAAGCAAATAGCAAAAGTGGAAGTTGTGGATTTACTCAAGGGAACATTATGCGATTGGCAGCAGTTTCTGAGGGTACGAGGAATCCAAGCGTTTCCATGGAGTCGTCACGTTGGAATAGATTTTATGACAAACATTAAACACAACATTCACTATAATTGACTGAACTTTTAAGGTCTGGTGCAGATTTCTAAGGGTATGTTGTGATGAAGAATCATAATATTGTAACTACCATCATTGACGAGGGAGGTGATAACAATTAAAATTGCATATTTCAAATTAAGATTAACATAATCATTGTAATTAACATCATTTCATAAGAAATTTGTTGAGTTTAAGATTGCTTACTCCTAACGATAAACGCACACACACACACACACACACACCCACAATGTAGATATCGAAATAAATATATTTTCCTTTCGATATCACTGTTTTCAAACAATGAGATTAATCGAATCCACAGAAAGATGATAGTAAAGATTATCTAACATTTACAAAAATTAGCTCTAACTTGAAGATGGCATCGATATCTACACCATCTTAAAATGTCTTCACAGAAAGGTTTAAGGATTCTCTGTAGATTCATTCACACTTTCGGACACGTAGAATCTTCAGAACAGTCTGTCGAATGAGAGGTTGTGCCATGGCGTACGCTAACGGGTTAATCAAACTATTACTGAACGATAACCAGCGAGCTATCTTCGATAGATTGTAAACTTTATTGATAAGTTCGGAGACATCTGCAGAAAATATAGAATGTATCATGAGGCTAACAACATTGGGTAGCCAGGTCACAACGAAGGCCAAAACCAAAAATGTCATGGTATGCATTGCCTTCCGACCTTCTGCTGAAAGTCTATTCTGTGGTCTCTTGATAGTCCTGTTTTGGTCAGAGATACTGCACGTAGGCTGCTTTGAAGCAGGGGTTACATTAGTTCCTGTCTTGAAATCATCCTGTGATCGTTTATTACATCTTTCAAATGAATTGTTCAATGAATCATTTTCTTTCTCTCTTTTCTTTCGCTCAGAATCACGAGAAACATGTAATGAAATACTAGATATGACAACGGCTTCTTTTAGGTTAGCTAACAAAACACCATCCTTTATAGATCTGTCTTGCGTCAGTGCACTACTTGAGACGGTGCCTTCTGCATTAATGCCCACAAGACGTCGAACTTTCTCTTTACTGAGACCAATGTTACGTCTTTCACGGCCAATATTTCTCACCCGAAGGGCCACACGAATATAAAGACCAGCTATGATCAAAATAGGCCCAAAAAGTCTGGAGATAGACACGAATATGGTGGTTGTTTCCGTCAGGGAATAATTTGGTGTTGAAAAACCAGAAGTTGATTTGGAATATCTCGGCTCTACAAAGTCCCAAACAGATGTGACCATCATCCACAGTGCGAACGACAATATCCATGTTCCAATATTCACAACGGTGGCTTTGTGGATGCTTTTCCGTTGGAAATGTTTGATAGGATGCAGTATGGCAATGTAACGGTCGATGCAAATTACGATGACACCACACACTGAAACACTAAGGATCGAGTTCTGGAATCCTAGAAACAAAATACTCGCTACTCTACCGAACTGCCATCCATCGTAAAGGTACACGGTCAAGTGAAGTGGCATACAGATGAGTCCAACAAGAAGATCTGAAATAGTAATGTTGAAGATATAGCAGTTGGCGTAAGTTCGAAGTTTCCTTTCAACGTAAAATGCTGCCAGAATAAGTGCGTTTGTGAAAACCGTTAGACCAGTGAGAGCCACTAAAATGAAGAACACCACACTGAGCCGTGGTTCTTGCTTGTCTTCTATTATATCATCCGACAAGTTATCACAGGTCTTAAGAGTTACATTGCATAAACACCGGATCTCCATACGGAAACTAAAACCTAGAAAGGTCAGCAATATATCTAAGAAAAAAAAAATGGCAGAAAGTTCATTTATTGGAGAGAACGAGGGGCGAGATAAATGAGTGTCGACAAATCCAGTGACTTCTTTTAAAAATATTCGTTACTTTACACCCTCTGATTATTACTTATCTCTTTTTATATTTTCCTCCGCACAATCAGTGACGAAAATAAAAGTTTACCTGTATATGTTCAGCCATTTAAGAGTTCTGTGGAAGACCAGCGCTTTATAGATATCTCTATGTTATTGGCGAGGCGGTGTTGAGAGAAAAGTCTAAATATCTAACATTGTGGAGGAAAATAACTCTATTGTACCTGTCTTTCTCGTTTCTTTCCCATATCAGATTTAATCGATTGACAATGAAGCGAAGAAACGCCAACCATTGGTAAAACTTCTCCTTGTTTGTATTTATTCAGCCTTGTCTTTGGAAGGCACCAGTGAGAAGATATTGACACCTTACGACGACAATCAATACGAATGGAATGAAATAATGAATGTCATATTTCATGACTATCACAAAATTGTTTGCTGTGGATACACTTAGGTCACCCCAAGGTATTTGATATCGAATATATTTCTGTCATCTCGAGGGAAAGTTCTATGTTAAAGCAAATCGTGTCGTTTTCTTTAATTATCAAATGAGCGTGAACGACAGAGAATCGGTTAAGGCAACCACTTATACAAACAAGGTTGACCAATTGTTTACTGCGGTGAATAAATCTGAGTGAGCTAAGAAAACATGGAACATAAATTGTCACGTTTTGATAGATTTGATGGCAGAATCGACAGTAATTGTTCAGAAAGTTAGATTTACCTGATGCGGTTGGTTTCTTTGTATAGGATTACTTATAATTTGCCCTACGCACCCAAACTTTCTGAGCAATCTCTTTAAAAATCTTCCCTGAGGTATCAGAAAGTATAAAGGAAAGTTCAATCCACTTAGATAAAAATCGTAACATTAGCGTTGATAATTCATGTCTGAGAGTTGAAGTGAACGACTAAAATCAATTCCAAGAGATTAATATTGTCATTTTGTTTGGCTACATAATGACAATAACGGCGAAAATTCATTATAATCTAGTGATTAAAAAGTCATACTGATTGGAGGTGTCGTGATTCATTCACCTGACTCTAAAACAAAGGGCTGAGGGTTCGAATCAAATGAAAATTAGAGATCCAAGTGCTTATTCATATTGAACATGATCATGTTAACAAATAAATGGGAAAATTTGTATTGTCTTAATCTTACTTTTTCACAACAATATCAGATAAACAGTTGAATAAGGATTTTATACTAACAACTGAATTGAATAAATGTTTGCAGATCCTTTTAAACAGTTCTAAAAATGAGCGCGTCACCTCACTACTAACAGGACATTATAACCACTGACAGTATGAGGAGTTCAACGAATTTATTGTCATGGACGTAGTTTCCTTTGAGCAGAAAGCCGATGATTATCCATCCATGTTATTAAAAACACTTGCATCGAGCGTGAAAAGAACAAGTGCCTGTCTTTGTATTCACCGGCATTTCCGACAGAACAGAATTTTCAGGATGGTCTGCCAAATGAGAGGTTGGGCCATGGCGTACGCCGCAGGATTGATCAAGCTGTTGCAGTATGATATCCAGCGATATAATTCCAAAAATCTAAACACACCATTAATGACATCGTAGAGATCGTGAGAAATTGTATGCATGACGATGTTAACAATGTTTGGTAACCAAGTCACAAAGAATGCCAGAACGATAAATGTCAAAATATGCATTGCTTTGCGAGACTATGTAGAACACCTACTTTGGGTTTTTTTAGTGACGCATCTAGACACCCTCGAAACATGCTTTTCCTTGGAATTCAGTTGTCTTTTACTCTGACA
The DNA here is from genome assembly GCA_003118195.1 of Hemicentrotus pulcherrimus. NCBI lineage: Eukaryota > Metazoa > Echinodermata > Echinoidea > Camarodonta > Strongylocentrotidae > Hemicentrotus > Hemicentrotus pulcherrimus. Next base: position 229,615 of record BEXV01000376.1, read on the forward strand.
TCTATCATTGTCTCTTTCAGTGACATCGTCTTTATTTTGGCGCTCGGAATGACTTAAGACATACGAAATACTTGAAACAGTCACCGTTTCTTTTGGGCTGGTAGATACAAAATCGTCCGCCTTGATTCTACCTAGCGCAGGCACTTCACTTAAACCACCACCCTCGGATTGACGTAAAGGATGTGTGACGTATTTATTTCTCTTCAGGCTAGCTGTGAGTTGTTTAGAGCCGATATTTCTCACCCGAAAGTAAAGCCGAAGGTAAGAGCAAGTTATAATGAGGAAAGGTCCAAACAGCCTCAGGATGGAAACCAATACGGTGGTCGTTTTTGTCAAAGTGTAGTTCGCTTTCGGCAAGCCGGATGGCGATATTAATCCATTGGGCACGATGAAATCCCATGCAGGAAATATTATCATCCACACACCAAATGATAAGCCCAAAGTACCAATATTCACAATGGTCGCCTTGCGGATGCTTTTTCGTCGGTAATGCCTTATGGGATAAAAAATAGCTAAATAACGATCCATGCAAATGGCAATAACGCCACACAAAGAGACACTCAATATAGAGTTTTGGAATCCCTTAAACAAAATACCAGCTATCCGCCCAAACTTCCATCCATTGTAGAGTAAAATCGTAGAGCGAAGTGGCATGCAAGCGAACCCCACGACAAGGTCAACAATAGTAATGTTTAAGATGTAGTGGTTAAGGTAAGTTTGCGGCTTCTTCTCGACGCAAAATGCTGCAAGAAAAAGAGCGTTTGTGAAGACCGTTTGACCTGATAGAACTAGTAATAGGAAAAACGTCACGCTAAAGCTGGATTCCTCTGTATCCTGTCTTATGTCCTCCGAGAGATTTAAAGTTCCATGGAGAATAGTTAAGTTGCCGTGAGGCTCCATGTCTACAACACAAAGAAAAAGTCAGCAAAAGTATAATAAAAAGAGATAACGATGAAAAGAATGTCTGAAACACCCCTTTTGGAAACTTTGTGGAAACTGCACTAAAATCTATGCAACCTACAATGGATTACATTGGTAATAGGGCTTCTGAAGCTATGAGTACAATAAATACATGCACTCTGAGTTTGCAGTCCAATTTGTCCGTTCGTTTCCGTGAAAGTGATGATCTAATACGTCCACCTTTATATACAGGCAAATATCAAAGCTTACATAATTCAGTAAACCTCCTCCGTGTATATTTAAAGAGGAGTGCTGATGTAAATTCTTTGCTTTATACCTTTTCTACAATATAGAGTTTGAAAACTTTACAATTATGAAACATAGATTAAACTGAAAATTTGTTTGATATGTATCTTGTTTTGTTTGAAAGCACTATGATGACAGATAAACCCATGTGACATATGTGTCACTTTCAAACATGTAGGCACGCAATCGATATGGAATACCTGCAAGCAAACCCTCTTTATTATATTTGCTCAATGTTTCAACGCCTCTTCTACCAATTTAACTGTCAGTGATCCATCATTGATGCAAGATGATCCTCCACAGATATCAGAATTATAAGGTTTCGTAATTAGTGCAAAATAGCGGCGGAAAAGGAACAGTAAGGGTTGCAGATAGCATGTTTGTCATATATCGTATTTTACCAACACCAAAGACCAACTTTTGGCGGGAATAAAAGAGGCAGTCTTTATTACTCGTGACAGATCAGGGATCCTAGGTTTTTTTTCACCTGCTGGTGCACGTGGGGTGCAAAGAAAAATCCATCTATTGAATCAACAAAAAAATTATAACCTCGCCTGTTTTGGAAATTTCTTGTTATAATCATATTCGTGTGCATCTTCGGCAACGAAAAATCTTAGGATGGTTTGTCTAATTGTAGGTTGAGCCATTGCGTTCGCCACAGGTTGATCAAGCTGTTGCAGTATGATATCCAATCTAAAGACATATCATAGAGATTACGAGAAAGGGTATGTATCATGAGGTAGTCCAGAATCTGCCCGGTCCTTTACTATAATTCCCCAAACACTTGATTCAAGCCGTCGAAGATGGCGTTATTAACAAACTCATATTTATGCTCACCAGCCCAGCCTGAGGACTTGTTTTTTTCGCCGGGCGTTCGCTGGGCGTCCTAATTTAATGATCACGCCATCATCGGCTGGGAGCAAGTAAGCAGGGAGAGGTAGCGTTATTTGGTGGAGATCAAAATTAAATAGGCCAGATTCTGGACTAATCATGAGGTTGACGATGTTGGATAACCAAGTCACAAAGAAAGCCATTACTATGAACAACAAGGTCGGCATCGCTTTTGGATCCTCCGTTGAAGTTCCACCTTGGATGATATTTCGGTGATCCCTGTAGAAACTGGCGTGATGACTCCGTTTTCCATAATTAGACGATAATGCACTGATTCACCGTTGCCATCCAAGGTGCATTTTAGTTTGTAATTAGATTCATGGTGGTTGAAGGCCAGACTGAAATGCTTGATAATGTAACCGTTTCCTTAAGTTCATTGAACATAACACCGCCTTCCTTGAGTCTGTTTTTATCCTGTGTACTACACATGGTAAATCATACTCACTTTGGCATACAATACGTCAACGGACCTTCCCTTTCTCGAGACCAGTCGGGATATGTTTACTGCCGATTGTCCATAACCAGGAATATATATTTTTTTTAAAGAAAAAAAGGGGGAAAACCGAGGTATGATAAGAAACGGTTCGACCGCTCTAAGGTGGCGCCATCATGGTAGTTGTTTCTGCCAACGTTTATTTTGGTCTCAAAAAGTCAAGGAGTGTAACAAGAATTATAAGGTCCCATCAAATCCCATCAAGAAAGCGCCATGATCCTTACCCAAAATGATAAGATCCATTCAAGTATTCACCAAGGTAGCCTTAATCGCTTCTAAACTAAATGCTGATTGAATTTGACCCAAGATGCAGGATAATAACAGATCTGAGAGCTGTTTCAACTGCTTCTTTAAAAGTTCCGCCACCAAAGTGGGACCTATTTTGTTCGGGACATTTATGAATGCTATTTCGATGCGATGTGGCAGATTTTGATTGTGATATCACACAGAAATATCGAATGAATATTGACATTTTTATTCGCCGGTGTTTACAAAATATCAGATCTGACGTAGATCTTATCTGCTTATATGAAATCTCGCGTCTGTTGGGACTAATATCGAAATCAGGTGACGGTCTTATGAGGAAATATTACGAATATAATGAATTAGGTTTACTGGCTGTCAACGGCTCAACGCAATGTACGAATATCGTTAATCTTTCTAATAATGAAACTTTGCTTCCGTCACCTGTGAAATTGAGGTTGCCCTCCCTCGATATGAGAAGCATGTATACACCTTGGGGTATATAGCGATCCAGAAGAAAAAGAGTACAGAAATGTCAGCAACCAAATGATCAATCACTTATTCTTTAAATGCTTTTCTGTGGACCGTCATGTTCGAATGCTTGATTAATGGAAGCACTCGGGTATTCTTCAGGAAATTAGATTTCTTTGATGAGATCAATAAGAAAAGAAAGTTGATTGCTTGCAGACTCCATCTAAAATTTAATCTTTACTTCTCACAGAAGGCTGGAAGATATGAAAAAAGTAATACCAATAGAGTGATGCAGTATGCAGACGCATGTTAATAGCGACATCCCACCATTCAGGTCAATGGGCCTAAGAGATGCATTGCGAGCGAGTCCGTAAGGGTGTTTTCTGATTGGCTACATCGTATGCATACATGAGTTCATTTTAATAACATGATCTTCAAACGGTAGAGGATTTAAAAACGTTACGTAAGCATTGTTTGGTTGCTTTGTACTATGTTCAACCTGGCTGCTAAGAAATCATGTGTCTTTTTATATGTAAGCAAGCAGAGAGGCATTGGCTGTAAATCCCCTCCAAGGGACTAGGTAATGATGATAAATGCTTATATAATTTTTCGAAAAAGATAACTTGGTAGTTTTATGTAATGTTTCATTTCTTCAAACAGATGTAGCAAAAATCAAAAGAAAATAAACACAAATTACATCATTCTGAAGTTTAATCAGTTACAAATCAAAAGTATTTTCGCACATTTTTTTTCTTCATCCAAAACAGTATACACAAGAATAATACTCAAAATATACATGCTTGTCCTTTTTGTCATACATTTCAAAATCTAACAATGCTTTGCACACATAAAGTAAAGCGCTTTGAATAAAACATAGTTAACGAAAATCACATATATATATACACACACACANCAAAAAGTAATACGCTTTGAATAAAACATAGTATTACCCTTGAAGATAGAGAATTAAAGAACATCACATACACACACACACACATACACAAACATACACCCACAAAAAAGACATCCCGTCTTTGCCACCCCACATGCATATATAAATATAGTCAAACAAACACACAACACCCTCATACACCCAATTCCTAATACACCGATAATGTGCATCTTATTCAGTTTCTTTCTATCAGCAGGGCCAAGTAGGTAGACATAATTATGAATGTGACAACTGTAGAACATAATAATGCAGACTTTAGAGGCTACATCTAAAGTTCGATACATATCACTGCACTGATTCATGTTCATTTCCGGTAACGAAGTATCTTCAGGATGGTCTGCCGAACGAGAGGTTGGGCCATGTCATATGCTATTGGATTAATCAAGCTGTTATGATATCCAGCAAGTTATTTCACGGTAGTCATAATTAAGATTGATGAAGTTGTCAACAGAACTGATAAACTTTATAAGATTCACAATGTTGGGTAACCACGTGAATACAAAGGCGAGACTGTTAACAGTTCAGGTCCGCAGTGCCTTTTGACTCTCCTTTGAAGAACCACCTTGTCTCACGTGGTAATTGCTTAATAATGGCGGAGTATGGCCATCTGGCATTCAACTTTCTTTTAGCTGATAAAATGAAACACTTTCTTCTTTGGTTCTACCTGAAGTCACTTCATCTCCTAAAGCCACACCCTGACTTTGACAAACAGGACGTCCACAATGTCTACGGATCGGCAGTTTCTTTTGACCAGCAGAGACGTGTTTCCGGCCGATATATCTGACCCGGAAGCAACTACGAACGTAAAAGCATTTTGTCAAACGATTTTGTTTATAATCATGTTTCAACACACCATAATCCATGTCGGTTAAAGGAAAGTTGCCACGTGCCTCTATAATAACACAATAATAACAATGTTATCAGAAACACGTCGAAAGAACTTGTAATCCAAGAAATCAAGCACTACTAAACAACTGTAAGAAACAGCGCAGTATAAAATATCTTGTTTCTTGAATAAGATTCGTAATCTATTAGCGCGTGTAGAATGTAGCTAGTCCGTTCCACATCACATCATTTTCTGAAATGAAACGAAACCGCTCTCTCTAAGTTGACCGTGATTACACATGTTTCAGCTGTCTAAATACACCGCCCTCATTATTCCTTCAAACATCTCTCTGTCGTCTAAAAGCATTATGNACACTTTTTTCTTCGGTTCTACCTGAAGTCACTACATCTCTTGAAGCCACACCCTGACCTTGACAAACAAAACGTCCACAATGTCTACGGAAAGGCAATTTCTTTAGACCAGCAGAGACGTGTTTCCGGTCGATATTTCTTACCCGGAAGTAAATACGAACGTAAAAGCCGGCTATAATGATAAATGGTAAGGGTAATCCGAGTACGGACACCAATATGACAACACCCTCATCCAAAGTGTTGTTCGTTCTCCATAAGCCGGATGCAAACCTAAGGTTGTTAGGCTCCATAAAGTCCCAAACAGAAGATATCATCATCCACACGCCAAATGAAATGATCCACGTACCAATATTTACAGTGGTAGCCTTGCGGATATTCTTTTTCTGGAAATGTTTGATGGGATAAAAGGTGGCAATTTAACCATCGATGCAAATGACAACTACACCACAAACAGATACGCTCAGTATAGAGTTCTGAAATCCTATAAACAAAATGCTTGGTATCCGGCCAAAGGCCCATGAGTCGTGGAGAAAAATTGTCGAGCGGAGAGGCATGACGATCAGTTCTATACGACAAAGTCCGCGATGGTGATGTTCAAGATATATAGCAATTGATGTAAGTTCTTAGTTTCCTCACAACGTGGAAGGCTGCCAGGATATTAAAGTGCATTTGTGAAGACCGTGAGGCAAAAAAGAATCAGTACAAAGACAAGAGTTACGCTGAACTTAGGTTCACGAATATCTTGCATTTCGTCAAACGAAAAGTTAAATGAATTGTTCAATCCACCATCTGCCATGTCTGTTAAAGTGAAGTTGCCATGTGCCTCTATAATAACACAATAATAACAACGTTATCACTCAGACGTAGAAAGAGGTTATAATCCAAGAAATCAAGCACTACTAAACAACTGTAAGAAACGCCGCTGTATCAAAATAATATATTGTTTCTTGAATAAGATTCATAATCTATTAGAATGTAGTCCGTTCCACATCACATTATTTTCTGAAATAAAACGAAACCGTTCTCTTTCTAAATACACTGTAGTCGATCATGTTTCAGCTGTTTGAATACACCACCCTCATTGTTCCTTCAAACATCTCTCTGTCGTCTAAAAGCATTATCGAGAGGTCATGAGAGCCTCTCAAGTCGTATTTCGAATGACACAAATTGATTTCTTATTTCTTATATCCAAATAAAAATATGTACAGACACGCTAGGCATAGACACGCAATGTGTGTTCATGAGTACGAGACACAGCTCGGGTTACGTACAGCTTGGCTTGGCTTGTTAAAACTCTTGTGAGTAAGGTGCCACGGGATTTTATATCCTTAAACCGCTGGTGAACAGAGCAACAACACCAAGCTCTGTAATTATTAGAATTTCTGTCCAATAGTGTCGTGTTAGTATCATCAACCTGGATCGACCCAATCAATTGATTCATAATATACATATATATATATATATAAGTGCGAGAATTCTCAACTCTGACATGACAACGGGTGTTCCAGAATATGTAAGCGTGAAGAAAATGGTCTAGGAACGTGAGACGTAGCTGTACTTTACAAGTTTATTGCGAGCTTTCGGCTTGTGAGGCCTTCTTCAGGTTCTTGCTTGTGTGTTAGGCTGTCCAACACACAAGCAAGAACCTGAAGAAGGCCTCACAAGCCGAAAGCTCGCAATAAACGTGTAAAGTACAGCTACGTCTCACGTTCCTAGACCATTTTCTTCACGCTTATATATATATATATATATATATAATATGTTTCCCCGTAACATGAGAGTAATATTAATCGCTTCATTCTTTAAACTAAACGCAATGTTAATTGTTATTGTATAATTGTGGTATAAAGTGTGGGCACGCTACAAGAGTCCTATCTCGCACCCCGGGGCAACTTGTCTGACACGGTGGGTTCTAGCAACTACTCCGAAGATCAAGATACATTAATCTTGATCTAAGGAGACACAAACGAACGAAGAAAACGATAACAAGAAAAGGTTCTACAATCGTTAGTAATGACCAATATGTTTGGTCAATGAATGTGAAAATTGCCACTGAAGAATGCGTAAGAGGTTTAAAGGATTATAACTGTTCAAAGGGCGGCGATAAGGGGAGGGAGTTGCTTGCTCTAATATATTTGCTAATCATCCACCCTCATACAACAGCAAACGACGACGATAAAGGCAACAATAGCAAAAGAATAGATTTATAAAGAGATGAGGTCTCAGGCAGAAGGGGGGAGGGGAGTGGGCGATTTCGATAACTAGTTAACTGCGACCAAATAGATTAAAAATAGACTTGAGTTCTGGTTTTTAAAAAAAAGAAAATTAATTCTCACAGAATCAAACTAAACTTATACACTGAATGTTCAATATTACAAATAAATGTCATTTGGCAATTTTGGTACCATTATGTTTACTGGCTGAGTAATGAGCATAAAAAAGCATGAAATAAAGGTTAGTAGCGTTTGTGCAATCCCACATACATCTTTCTCTGTACCGTGCTTTTTACTTTACCAAGAATGGGCCAAATTTATATTGATTTTGATGACTCCAGAACTTTGTAGTACACACCAATACTTAAATGCTACATGATACACTTTTTTTCTGATCCATTCCACATCTTTTCTTTCACAATGCAATCGCATGAACAGAACTCAACTTTATCTTTAAAAGTATTACCTTAAATTAAGAATCCGTTTCTGTTAATCCATTCGTTATTTACACAGAAGCCTATAATTTGAATCATTTACATTTTCTGCAAAATAGAATCTTTACAACGGTGTCTCGAATGAGAGGTTGAGCCATGGCATAAGCCAAAGGGTTGATCAAGCTGTTGCTGTATGATATCCATCGAGGTACCTCTTGCAAATTCACAACACGGTGAATAATGTCATAGAGCCAAGTAGAAGAAGAATATATCGTGACAGCAAGAGCACTCGGCAACCAGGTAAGAACGAAAGCGAGGATTATGAAAGTTAAAGTCTTCATTGCTTTTCGACCTTCCTGTGTTGATTCCTTCTGGGGCTTCCTAGAGACGTTGTATCTGGATGCTGACTGACTTTCATTTATTTCTAAACCAAGGTCTTCGTTATCGCTTCTGGGATGATTTTGTACTGACCCTGCCATACTTTCAGCAAGAAATGTAGCGTCTCTCTTGGACTTACTGGTTGGTGGAGCAGAATCTTTCGACACCTGCAATGAAATATTTGATACAACAATTGATGTATCTCTGATGTCATCAATCATAACACCGCTTAGACTGGCTTCGCATAGGGATGGTGCATCCTCATCATTTATTTTACTTACAGAATTGTTGATATTTTGGTCGTTGACTTCTGTTTTACCCTTGCTCGTCAAATGTTCTTTCTTGAAATTTAAGGCCAAACGCCTTCTGTAGACAGTCTTTACGCGAAAATAGATTCGTAGATATAGCCCAGTAATGAAGAGAAATGGCAAAGCAAATCTCAGGATGAATATGAATACGCCTGTCGCTCTGATTCGAGAATAATTTGTTCTTGGCAAGCCCGAATCTGTTAGTTCGTCACTTGGGTCTATGAAATCCCAGACACAAGTTATCGAGATATATGTTCCAAAGGATAGGATCCACGTAAAGATGTTCACAATGGTAGCCTTGCGGATACTTTTCCTTTTGAAATGCTTGATAGGATAGAACGTGGCTATGTAACGATCAATGCAAATGACGACTACACCGCACACAGATACACTGAGAATGGAGTTCTGAAATCCCAAAAACAAGGTACCAAGCACCTTACCAAAGTTCCAACCATCATAGAGATTGACAGTCGCGCGTAGAGGCATACAGACCAGGCCAACGACGAAGTCTGCAATGGTTATGTTCAAGATATAGGAATTGGTATAAGTCCGTAGTTTCTTCTCCACGTAGAAGGCTGCTAGGATAAGCGCATTTGTGAAGACAGTCAAAGCAGACACCAGCAGTAAAAGGACGAATGTCACACTGATTGTTGGTTCGTGTATGTTTTGAGAATTACAGTCCGACAAATTGTCAGAGGTTATGAACGTTCTATTGGTAAGAGAGCAGTTGTCGAGTATCTCCATAATGGCAAGGAAAACCCGGATCCATCCTTCGAAAGCCAATTATCACGTCAAATGCGAAACGAGACATGCAAAAATCACCAGTACAATACTGTGTACAAGGTAATGGATCTCTGTCCTTTGGGTGTAGAAAGACGAAGGCAGTTTAGCTAAGGTCGCAATCGTATTAACGATCTGGTGCCTGTTCCATCTCATTTGTCTTGTGGAGGTTAATCAAATGCATCATTATAATTTCCTTGAATATTCCAACGTCTACTGTTTTTCCGCCCACGTGTAAATTCTTCCATTTCCTTCCAAATGTTCTTTCTGAAATGAGAACTGATTTCGACCGGAAGTAAATGTGGGCAAGTAAAACCCAGTTATGAGTAGAAATGTTTGAAATGATGTTTAAAATGTACCATTTTGTTTAAGTTCGTTGTGGCTTCTCAACATAGAAGACTACCAGGATAAGTGCGTGTGCGAAGATAGACCAGATACAAGCATTAAGTGAACTGGGAATCCTGAATGTCATGCACCATGCTTTCCGACAAATTGTCAGAAGAATTAAATGTTCCATCCAGACAAACTGAGGTGTCCATCAATCTCCATAATATCGTGAAGAAGTTCGATACTTTGAATTTTGTGCAGTATGTAAAAAAAGAAAGTTAGCAGAACTGTTGTTAAACTTCACTTGAAGTTTCAGCTGTTCTAGAAAACGAATCAAAGATAGCGAGTGTTTATGAATATATACCACACTCTAACAGATGAAGCGATCAATATTTTGATAGAATCGCGGAGTGAAAGCGTTTTCGAAAAACCACTATGTCAAATGCATTGAATCAACCTCACACGCAGACTTTAATGAATAAATGAATAAGGAAACGTCCATTATCAACGTGTTTGAAGTTTAATCCCTACACGTACCGCGGGGATTTAATGGAGTATAAGCTCAACCCTAAATATTTATTATCAATTACGGTAAATATAACATGAGATATTTCGCTTCTCTGGCTTTTTTTTTTGTTCTCCCAAAGTGCATTTCCAATTTAAAAGGTACGTTGTCTCCATGCATCACAGGGTGCTTTAGCAAACACGACGAAAGCAAAGATGACGGGAGAATTAACTCAGCCAAGATCAATTAATGTATGTAGTTCAAATTCTGTCCACTGAAATACTTATTCTCATTAGGAGAATGAAATAATTTGTATTGGGGCGCTTCACAAAGGCTTATTCATTAAATTTGGTTACATTACGAAAATGGTCTACTGTAGGGCAATACAGCTCTTCCGTCGTGTTTAGGGAACGAACGTACAAGTAAGGCCGAAATCTGTCGTGAAAATCAACAAGTCGGAGAAAGTGTTGGTTCGCGCATGCGCAGATTGATTGTTCCGTTCCGTCACCCTCGTCTTTACCTGCCGTCGTGATTGCTAAAGCGCTCTAGAGTCAAGTTAAAACCTTTAACATCATTATGACGGATGGGTGAGTAACTTTGATTATTGGTAATGTATGACGTTGATGCCTTGTTTTCATGGCNTGAGGCCTTACCATATAACTATGTTGTACCATATGCTTACTACGATTCTAAATTAAAAATGTGATTACTTTTACCCAAATGAGTTTGTCTTTACTTCATCATAAATGATTTAAACGATCGTCCGTAAGAAAAACTGACATTACATCATTGCCCATCAGCAATATGGAATTTTAGATTTACACGATGAGAATGTATACCTCTACGTGTGACATCCTTTTAAAGGCAATGTGACGTCCTTTTAAGGCACTGGAGGTGCCCGGTAGTGCCTTAAAAGGATGTCAAACGAAGAAGTCCACGATCTCGTCGTGTAAATCATTTTCGAAAATATTACTCATCAGTTAGAGCAGAATTTACACAATATTTACCAAAGGATTGCTTGAAAGAGCCCAGAACCTTTAGGAGAAAAAAACATTTCAAATGATTTTTTTCGTTTACGTGCACAAGAGTACATAAAAAACATCTTCTAACGAGCCACTTGTGCAGCCTTTTTCTGTGGTTGATTTCTTTTCGAGTTTCATTAACACTTTAATTTTTGATAAAAGCTAGGTATTTGGCCTACACAAATAGGTGGGTGTACCCTGCCTCATCGCGATTTGAGTGACTGACTTTATTGATTTTTGATTTTTGCATTTATCCCTTTAGGCTGTATATTCGTATAAAGATTAAGGGGAAACGTGTTAAACTTTCTATGTTATATTGACGTACTAGCCTCTAAGATCAGAGTAAGTTATTCGAGAAATAGAATCATCGCCAATTCATTACTGCTGGTAGCATTTGAACTAATGTGGACTTAATACAAGAAATACCCGCCGGTTTAGTCCGTCATGGGTAAAGCGATAAGAAACATATCGAAGAGAATATAATCATTAAAACAAACATACAGAGAATGGTAGAATGTTGGAAAGAAAGCGAAAAGAAACATCCTTGTCATTACAAATATTCCATGTTTTTGTGTTTATGATATTATTTTCAACAAATATTTGTAAATATTTGAGTGACTTCTACAGTTACCAACGGACCCCTGCAGCCCGAGCTTCTGGTCAGTTTGTTTTATTCTTTAATGAAATTTAATGTTTAAAAGGTGAATTTATTGATATGTAATGAAATATATGAAAAGTGAATGAATTGTTATGACAGACAAATGGTATATATTTCGCAGGAGCAGAAGATAGATACCCAGTCCCCCTCCCCCAGGCACTGTATTGTACAAGATGTCCCTGAAAAAAACAGTTTAATTTATTTCATGAAATATTTTATTTATCCACAGAAGTAGTACAGATCAAAACAAAGTAAATACAAATTACATCACTCTGAAGCTAAATTAGTTACAAGTCATTACAGCATTCGTACATTTACTTTTTCATTTAAAATGGTCTGCACAAGAACAACAATATATATAGTGATTCTTTTATTGAAAACATTTTCTAAATCAAACAATGCATTGTACATTTAAAATAACACTCTTTAAATACGACATAGTTTTAAACCCTGAAGATATAGAATTACAGAAAACACACACACCAACACACACATAATACAATTTATATGTATACATGCATTGATGGTCAAAAGAACACACAGCAGCCTCATGCACTCAATTCCCATTGCAGTATTAATAATAATATACAGTAGACAATAATGATAACCGTCAAAGCGATCGAGGAGATATGCTTTTTCAATATCAGTGTCTAAATAAAGAAGCTATTTGATAAATGATTATATAAAATTAATGCATGTTTTTCATTTTCATGAGGCCTTACCATATAACTATGTTGTACCATATGCTTACTACGATTCTAAATTAAAAATGTGATTACTTTTACCCAAATGAGTTTGTCTTTACTGACAACTGACATTACATCATTGCTCATTAGCAATATTGAATTTTAGATTTACACGATGAGAATGTATACCTTTACGTGTGACACCCTTTTAAAGGCAATGTGACGTCCTTTTAAGGCACTGGAGGTGCCCGGTAGTGGGTTAAAAGGATGTCACACGAAGAAGTCCACGTTCTCGTCGTGTAAATCTTAAGGTCCCTTATATCACTTTATATATTTTTTTCGAATGTGCATCAGTTTCTTTCTTTCAGGAGGGTCGGGTAGGTCAGTAGCCCTATGCACGAATGTGAAAACTGTAGAACATGATAATGCGAACTTTAGAGGCTACATCTAAAGATCAATACATATTACTGCTCTGATTCATGTTCATTTCCGGCACCGAAGTATCTTCGGGATGGTTTGCCGAATGAGAGGTTGGGCCATGGCATATGCCATCGGATTAATCAAGCTGTTACTGTATGATATCCAGCGAGTTATTTCACGGTAGTTATCATTAAGATTGATGAAGTTGTCAACAGAACTGATAAACCTTATTAGGTTCACAATGTTGGGTAACTACGTGAATACAAAGGCGAGAATGATAAAAGTCGATGTCCGCAGTGCCTTTTGACTCTCCTTTGAAGAACCACCTTGTCTCCCGTGGTAATTTCGGGTCATCCTGTTTGGTAATGGCGGATTATGGCCATCTGGACGATCACGATCTGACTTCACACTGCCTCTTTCTTTTCTATTTTGTTGATCATGATTTATTATTTTGAATGAAATACTTGGTACAGTAATGCTTTCTTTTAGCTGTTAAAAAAAGACACTTTTTTCTTCGGTTCTACCTGAAGTCACTACATCTCTTGAAGCCACACCCTGACCTTGACAAACAAGACGTCCACAATGTCTACGGAAAGGCAATTTCTTTAGACCAGCAGAGACGTGTTTCCGGTCGATATTTCTTACCCGGAAGTAAATACAAACGTAAAAGCCGGCTATAATGATAAATGGTAAGGGTAATCCGAGTACGGACACCAATATGACAACACCCTCATCCAAAGTGTAGTTCGTTCTCCATAAGCCGGATGCAAACCTAAGGTTGTTAGGCTCCATAAAGTCCCAAACAGAAAATATCATCATCCACACGCCAAATGACATGATCCACGTACCAATATTTACAGTGGTAGCCTTGCGGATACTCTTTTTCTGGAAATGTTTGATGGGATAAAAGTTGGCAATGTAACCATCGATGCAAATGACGACTGCACCATAAACAGATACGCTCAGTATAGAGTTCTGAAATCCTATAAACAAAATGCTTGGTATCCGGCCGAAGGCCCATGAGTCGTAGAGAAAAATTGTCGAGCGGAGAGGCATGACGATCAGTCCCAAGTCCGCGATGGCGATGTTCAAGATATATAGCAATTGATGTAAGTTCGTAGTTTCTTCCCAACGTGGAAGGCTGCCGGGATAAGTGCATTTGTGAAGACTGTGAGGCAACAAAGAATCAGTACAAGGAGAAGAGTTACGCTGAACTTAGGTTCACGAATATCTTGCATTTCGTCATACGAAAAGTCAAATAAACTGTTCAATGCACCATCTGCCATGTCTGTTAAAGTGAGGTTGCCATGTGCCCCTATAATAACACAATAATAACAATGTTATTACTCAGACGTAGAAAGAGGTTATAATCCAAGAAATCAAGCACTACTAAACAACTGTAAGAAACGGCGCTGTATCAAAATGATATATTGTTTCTTGAATAAGATTCATAATTTATTAGCGCGTGCAGAGTGTAGTCCGTGTCATATCACATCATTTTCTGAAATGAAACGAAACAGCTCTCTCTCTCTCTCTAAATACACTGTAGTCGATCATGTTTCAGCTGCTTGAATACACCACTCTCATTGTTCCTTCAAACATCTCTCTGTCGTGTAAAAGCATTATCGAGAGGACATGAGAGCCTCTCAAATCGCATTTCGAATGAAATGAATTGATTTCTTATTTATTACATCCAACTAAAAATGTGTACAGACAGGCTAGGCATAGACACGCAATAGGTGTTCATGAGAACGAGGTGAGGCTCGAGTCACGAACAACGGTATTAGAATTCTTGACAACCAAGAAAGGTTCTACCATCGTTAGTAGTGACCAATATATTTGGTTAATTCTACTAATTCATTCATTATAAACTGAAGCCTATATGTTGAGTTATCTATATTTTCTGCAAAACAGAATCCTAACAACGGTGTCTCGAATGATAGGTTGAGCCATGGCATAAGCCAATGGGTTGATCAAGCTGTTGCTGTATGATATCCAGCGACCTATTTCTTGCACATTCACAAACATGTGGATAACATGATAGAGCCAAGAAGATATAGAATATATCGCGACGACAATAGCATTTGGCAACCAGGTAACAGCGAAAGCAAAGATCACGAAAGTTAAAGTCTTCATTGCTTTTCGTCCTTCCTGTGTTGATTCCTTATGGGGCTTCTTGGAGACGTTGTATCTGGATGTTGACTGACTTTCATTTATTTCTAAAACAACGTCTTCGTTATCGCTTCTTGAATGATTTTGTGCTGATCCCCCCCTTACTACCAGCAAGAAACGTATCGTCACTCTTGGACTTACTGGTTGGTGGAGCATAGTCTTTCGATACATGCAATGAAATATTTGACACAACAATTGCTGTACTCATGGCATTAAACGTAACACAGATTGGACTGGATTTGCATTGGGGTGGTGCATCTTCATCATTTCTTTTACATGCAGAATTATTGATATTTTGGTCGTTGGCTTCTGTTTTCATCTTGCTCGTCAGATGCTCTTTCTTCAAATTGAAGGCCAAACGCCTTCTGTAAACAGCCTTTACGCGGAAAAAAATCCGAAAGTATAGCCCAGTAATGAGGAGAAATGGTAAAGCAAATCTCAGGATGAATACGAATGTACCTGCCGTTTTGGTTAGAGAATAATTCGCTCTTAAAAAGCCCGAATTTGATAGTTCGCCACTTGGGTCTATGAAATCCCAGACACAAGTTATCGAGATCCATGTTCCAAAGGATAGGATCCACGTAAAGATGTTCACAATGGTAGCCTTGCGGATACTTTTCCTTTGGAAATGTTTGATAGGATAGAACGTGGCTATGTAACGATCAATGCAAATGACGACTACACCGCACACAGATACACTGAGAATGGAGTTCTGAAATCCTAAAAACAAG
>BEXV01000376.1:245818-256537 GCA_003118195.1 Hemicentrotus pulcherrimus
GATCCACGTAAAGATGTTCACAATGGTAGCCTTGCGGATACTTTTCCTTTGGAAATGTTTGATAGGATAGAACGTGGCTATGTAACGATCAATGCAAATGACGACTACACCGCACACAGATACACTGAGAATGGAGTTCTGAAATCCTAAAAACAAGATACAAAGCACCTAACCAAAGTTCCAACCATCATAGAGATTGACAGTCGCGCGTAGAGGCATACAGACTAGGCCAACGACGAAGTCTGCAATGGTTATGTTCAAGATATAGGAATTGGTATAAGTCCGTAGTTTCTTCTCCACGTAGAAAGCTGCTAGGATAAGCGCATTTGTGAAGACAGTCAAAGCAGACACCAGCAGTAAAAGGACGAATGTCACACTGATTTTGGGTTCGTGTATGTTTTGAGTATTACAGTCCGACAAATTGTCAGAGGTTACGAATGTTCCATTGGTAAGAGGGAAGTTGTCGAGTATCTCCATTATGGCAAGGAAAACCCGGATTCATCCTTCAGAAGCTAATTGCCAGAATATTACGTCAACTACGAAACGAGACATGCAAAAGTCACCAGTACTATACTGTGTACAATTAAGGTCATGGATCCACTGTCCTTTGGGTGTGGGGTAACGAGGGGAGTTAAGCCAAAGTCACTGTTCCATCTCATTTGTCATTGTTCATCCAATGCATCCATATCACTTCCTTGAATATTAGAACGTCGATTACTTTTCCGCCCACGTGTAACTCTTCCATTTCCTTCCAAATGTTCTTTCTTAAAATGAGAAGTAATACGCTAATACTATAGACAGATTTCACCCGGAAGTAAACGAGGGCAAGTAAAACCCAGTTATGAGTACAAATGGTAAAACAAATCTTAGAAAGAACACAATTACAGTTGCCGCTTCAGTTTGAAATGATGTTGAACATGTACCATTTTGTTTAAGTTCGTAGTGACTTCTCAACATAGAAGACTACCAGGATAGATGCGTTTTCGAAGATAGTTAGACCAGATAGAAGCAGTAAGTGAACTGGGGATCCTTAATGTCTTGCACCGTGCTTTCCGACAAATTGTCAGAAGAATTCAATATTCCATCCGTAAAAATTGAGGTGTCCATCAATCTCCATAATATCGTGAAGAAGTTCGATACTTTGAATTTTGTGCAGTATGTAAAAAAAGAAAGTTAGCAGAACTGTTCTAACAATTCACTTGAAGTTTCAGGTGTTCTAGAAAACGAATCAAAGATAGCGAGTGTTTATCAATAATATATACCCCACTCTAACAGATGAAGCGATCAACATTTTGATAGAATCGCGGAGTGAAAGCGTGTTCGCAATACTACTATGTCAAATGCATTGAACCAACCTCACACGCAGACACGGCCAGTGCTTGCTCGGCTCCTTTACAAGGATGTATGACTATTTAATGTGATGCACTTCCATTGTCAACGGTAAAACGTTTTTGAGGGTTAATACCTGCACGCACCGCAGGGATTAAAGAAGAGGTTGAGTTCTGGGAAGAGGTGAAAAATAATTCGTGAACTTTATCATTAGTTATTATGCAAGTGTGGTAGAACATCAGATAAGACATGTTCCCTGAAAAGCATGGCTCTTCAAATGCCTTCATATTCTAAATATGTCATGTTTATCGTGAAATCGTTTTTACGTNGGGCAAGTAAAACCCAGTTATGAGTACAAATGGTAAAACAAATCTTAGAAAGAACACAATTACAGTTGCCGCTTCAGTTTGAAATGATGTTGAACATGTACCATTTTGTTTAAGTTCGTAGTGACTTCTCAACATAGAAGACTACCAGGATAGATGCGTTTTCGAAGATAGTTAGACCAGATAGAAGCAGTAAGTGAACTGGGGATCCTTAATGTCTTGCACCGTGCTTTCCGACAAATTGTCAGAAGAATTCAATATTCCATCCGTAAAAATTGAGGTGTCCATCAATCTCCATAATATCGTGAAGAAGTTCGATACTTTGAATTTTGTGCAGTATGTAAAAAAAGAAAGTTAGCAGAACTGTTCTAACAATTCACTTGAAGTTTCAGGTGTTCTAGAAAACGAATCAAAGATAGCGAGTGTTTATCAATAATATATACCCCACTCTAACAGATGAAGCGATCAACATTTTGATAGAATCGCGGAGTGAAAGCGTGTTCGCAATACTACTATGTCAAATGCATTGAACCAACCTCACACGCAGACACGGCCAGTGCTTGCTCGGCTCCTTTACAAGGATGTATGACTATTTAATGTGATGCACTTCCATTGTCAACGGTAAAACGTTTTTGAGGGTTAATACCTGCACGCACCGCAGGGATTAAAGAAGAGGTTGAGTTCTGGGAAGAGGTGAAAAATAATTCGTGAACTTTATCATTAGTTATTATGCAAGTGTGGTAGAACATCAGATAAGACATGTTCCCTGAAAAGCATGGCTCTTCAAATGCCTTCATATTCTAAATATGTCATGTTTATCGTGAAATCGTTTTTACGTACGCCACGTGTTCGTGTCGTCCCATCTTTCTGTGTACAGTGTTTGTAACTTTATCAAATTTCTTATCCTTTTGATGATTCCAGAACCTTGCAATACACACACATTCTTGTATGCTAGATGATCAACCTTTTCTGGTCGATTCCACACCGATTCTTTCACAATGCAATCGCATGACCAGAACTCAACTTCATCTTTAAATGGAGTATAAGCTCAACTGTAAAATATTTATTATCAATAACGGTAAATATAACATGACTCGTCTTTACCTTCCATCGTGTTTGCTTAAGCGCTAAAGTGTCAATTAAAACCTTTAACATCATTTGACGGATGGGTGAGTAACTTTGATTATTGGTAATGTATGACGTTGATGCCTTGTTTTCATGGATGTTCAGCTACTCCTAGGATTTGTTTCGGAGGCAGTTCTGACAAGTTCTTTGTTATTGGTTTATAATGTCAATCATGCACTGACAGGCGGTCGTGTCGATAAACCAATTGTTAGCTTACATTCGCAAGATACAAATGAAATCATTATGAGTCAGGATAAATTTAAGGCTGTGAGAAAGCAAGGATATCTTCGCTGTGGATGGGGTGGGGTGAGCGCTTCTCTGTGGGAGGGGAGAGGGGGGGGGGCAGGCATCACGATAGGGTGTCGGAAGGAGGGAGGCGTGGTATTGTGACAACGTTTTTGCCAAAATTATGTCAGCCTTTCCTATTGCATGTTGATCGAAGAAAATATTTCGGCCATTTCGGTTCATGAAACCAAAATATTTCAAAACATTTGCAACAGAGCAAAGCATGTGAGGAATAAATGATACTTTTTTCGGGTGAATATATTAATTGGTCATCAAAGTATTCCATACAAGATATATAAATGTAAAATAGATGGTTGCTCGACTATCGGATGGGGGTGGACAAAAACTACCCGCCTCATTTTGTCTGTCATCATTATCATCATCACCATAATCATCATTATCAAGGTCATCATCATCATATTCAACATTGTTATCATCACCATCATCATTATAATCATCAAGATGATCGTGATCATCATAATCATCATCATCATGAAACGAAAGGACGCGTGAGACCGTGTAGAGTATCACAAATGATTTTGTCACCTGTGATTAAGATCGGTAAGGTTTCGAGAACCATAGAAGTGTCGGATCCGGATTTAAGGAAAGCTTGTAACTCCGGATCTCCTCCCTGCGCGTCAGCAAGAAGGTCAAAGTCAATCTGAGTATCAGTTTGCAATGCACTGATATCAGGTCGGGACAGTGTGTCAGCCACTACATTATCCTGCCCTTTCACATAACGAAGGTCGCTGGTAAGTTGTGAAATAAAGTCAAGATGCCTGATCTCGCGGGGACTAGGCGGTCCGGCCGTGCCAAAAATGAATATGTCAAGGGCTTGTGGTCAGTGTACACAAAGAAAACTCGAACATCCAGCATATAGCGAAAGTGCTTTAAAGTAAGGTACACGGCTAGCAATTCACGACCGAACGTATATCTCGTTTCTGCTGGTGAGAGTTTACGCGAGAAAAAGGCTAGCGGTTGCCATGCGTCATTAGGGACTTATATATTTGCACGTCGGCGGCTTTGACTGCAACGTGTGACGTCATTTTAAGGCACTGCGCATGCGTTACGTCGTTTCAGTCGGCGATCGATAATGCGTCAACCTTGATTTTTCTAATAGTAGTACATACATACATATTGATATTTATATAGCGCCTTTACTTACCCAAGGTACTAGTATGCCGCGTGCGCAAGAAATATACAGTTCCTCAGGAAGACAAAGGAACATCCCTTCCCTGCTATTATAAAAAAAATGTGTAAAACAGGTGTCACATGCATATTCACCTGTTCTACACATTTTTACATAATAGCAGTGAAGGGACGTTCTTTTGTTGAGGGTTGAATGAGGAATTTTGTCCTCTTTCTTTGTACGTGATGTTCATAGTGTTACTTCCTGCATGCATGTATATCTTCGAGCGCAATCTAAAAGATTTCTAATTGTAGTCAACTTTGGCAGTTAAGTACATTGACACTCATGATCAGTCGACGTTCGTCGTGTTCTCGTCCACTTAATCTAAAAGTCCCTATTATTGAGCTGTTGTACAACTCCCCCAGTAGCGCGATCGGAAGCATCTACCATCAAACTAAAAGGTATAGTAACTTGGCATTCGGGTAAGCCAATAGGGTAATCTATGCCAATTTGTCCCTGACCTCGACAAACGCAGCATCGCAAACCAGTGTCCAATCTAGCGCTTTTCGTGAGCGTTTCGGATGAGATCGGAGAAGATCGGTGAGCGGCGTCAGGATCTGTGCGCAGTCGGGAATGAACCTGCGATAAAAGGTCACCACTCCTAGAAATGCGCGAAGACTTTTCAGGGAAGGGGGGGGGATGCTACATTGTCGAATAGCTGTCACCTTGTCAGGAAGCGGACTGACTCCGGCATCATTAATTCGATGACCTAAGAAATGTAGTTCTGTTTGACCGTTTCTGAACATCGCGCTGGCGGCTGCGGCTACGACTTCTGCTTTGACTACGCTGCATTTGCCCGACAACGGTCTTTAGCTCCCGGACCAATCTGGTGACCTTAGTCACCTGGGCCCGTATTCAATAAACTTCTTAAGCATGAAATTTAAGTACTTTTTCTTAAATTTTGGCTAAGATTTGTTCTTAGCCAAAAATCGTATTCTATAACAGCATTGGGGACTAAGAAATTTGCCTTAAGATTAAGAAGGATTCTTAGATTTTATCTAAGAAAAAGGGCTTGAAAAGCACGTCGTATTCTAATACAATCGAGATATCTAAGATAAGTAAGAAATCTACCCTATATTTAAGCATACTACGAGGATGCTTGAGTTGGGCTTTGGCAACGGCAGGTCTAGTGCAGCTACAAGCAACCGCTTCGTGTTTCGATCAAATGAAATAAAAACAATGCATGCAGCGCGGGCGCAGGCTATTAGTTGACCTATATATCAACGTAAGCTTCGCGTATATTTTACAGCGTCGACGGCCGGCGCAGCGCGCAGGAGCGCCATATAATATAGGCACTGTACTTGTTTGTACCTGTTCTCCACATTTTTACATAATAGCAGGGAAGGGATCTGTGTTCCTTTGTCTACCTGAGGAACTGTATATTTAATGCGTACGCGGCATACTTGTACCGTACTAGATTTAGGAAAATCAAGGTTGACGCATTCTCGATCGCCGACTGAGACGACGTGACGCATGCGTAGTGCCTTAAGATGACGTCACACGTTGCAGTCAAAGCTGTCAACGTGCAAATCTAAAAGACCCTAATGTCCACTCCCCGATGACTCAAGCCCGCACCCCGGTGACTTAAAGGTATAGACCAGTTATGGTCATACGATTGCATTGTGAGAAAGAGAAAGAGAAAGAGGCATCCCATTATGCACACTTATACTATGAGGGAAGATGATCTTCTAAGTGTGGCCAGCAAAGCATATCTTGGAATCGAGCTTCAGGAGCGTCTTAGGGGAAATCGCATGTAGATGCGGTCACAAATTAACAAGGCCTCGAGGACCCTTGGATTCATTCGGAGAAATCTCAGAAGGCAATGTCCAACAGAAGTGAAAAGAACTGGCATACATCTCTCTCGTACGGTCCCAGCTAGAGTATGCTTCGGTAGTTTGGGACCTCAACAAGCGGAACCAGATTGACCAATCAGAGAAGGTCCAAAGACGTGCACTTCGATTTATTAGTGGAAACTACCAGCGTGATGCCAGTGTAACATCCATGCGAGAACAATTAATCTCCAAACTCTTGAAGAAAGAAGAAAACGGGCACGTTTGTCAATCTTCTACAAGATATAAAAAAAAACAACATTGCAATACCAATACCGGGCATGGTGGCTCAGTCGTTAGAGCGCCCGCCTCATGAACGGGAGGTCGTGGGTTCAAACCCGGCCGAGTCATACCAAAGACTTATAACTATGGGACCTGACCTTCTGCCTTCTAGCTAGGCGCTCAGCATATAAGATTGGAGAAGGGTAGTAATAACATATTATGTTATGCAGGGCCCGCTGGAAGAACAGTTTCATAACTGAAGTGGCTACCCTGGGTAAATAAAAGTTATTGTTATTAACTTTAAACCGAGGGAGCGAACTACAAGGAGTCAACAACAACGATATATGAGACTAGGCTCTTCAATGGACACTTACAAAATTAGTTATTTCCCCAGGACACTTAAGGACTGGGACGAGCTACCTCAAACCATCGTTGAACTGCCTTCTTTGGAGCAGTTCAAGGTAGCTCTTGAAACAATTTAGTTCCCTTTTCAGGAACTTTACCGCGTTAGAGTTGTATATCAACTCTATGCTTTACCCTCATATATGCTGAACAGGCGTTGATGAGTATCACCATAGAAGTAGAAGTAGAAGTGAAAGAAACATTGTGGAAATCTATTTTAAAAGGGTTGATCATCTAGCATATAAAGTATTGGTGTGTACTGCAATATGTTCTGGAATCATCAAAATGATAAGAAATTTGGCCCTGTCTTCGTAAAGTTACAAGCACTGTACACAAAAAGATGTATATAGGACTAAACGCACACGTGCGCGACACGTACGTTTATCTCTCACAGACCATAGATAAACTAATTTACCAAATATATCAATTAGTAGGCGGTTTCACGACAAAATTGTTATCATCATGTATTAGTCAAAACATATTCTTTCACATAATTGGTCATAAGAGCTTCCATTTCATTTTTAGAATTGGGGCGTTTCCAAGCTCACGTACGCCAGCTATTCTCCACTCCTGACGACGGATGTGAACCTGTTCGAAACGTCGAGCCAACTCCCGCCACTCATCCTCTCCAAGCGCTATAGTTCTCCTTAGAACTATACGCTAAGAAATATAACAAACAGTCTTGTTCAAGACTATACTAACAGTCCTTTTCAGGACTAACAAACCCTCAAGAAATATTACCGAGTCAGAGTCCTTTTTCAGGACTTCTCAATCCTCCCCCTCTCTCACATGGTGCACCCGCAAGCCTAATGTAAAACTAACCCCTGTTAAATAAAGGTCATAGGTCAACATTACAGAACGGAAGAATCGAAGGAGATATTATCCATATTATCTCATATATGAATATAGTTTATCTGTTCATTTATGTAGTCTATTAAAAGTTCTGACGTGTATTATTTTAAATGAATATATTACTTTATTATATAATATTCATCCGATACTTCATGGCTATAATATTTTAAGCTATAGCTACACAGTAGAAGTTGTGGTTGCAGTTAAGGAAATTATCGGCACCAGCGTTTTGTGAGTTTATTCATTACATCGATCTGCATGTTCTGCAACATATAATCTTCACAACGGTGTCTCGGATGAGGGGCTGGGCAATCGCATATGCCAAAGGGTTGACCAAGCTGTTGCTGTATGATATCCATCGAGTTAACTCAATTAGATTCACGTCACCTCTGATTGCATGGTAGAAATCAGTAGAAATAGAATAGACCATGACCACTCCAGCAATCGGCAACCAGGTCACAAAGAAGGCAAGCGTGATGCAGGTTAAAGTCCGCATTGCTTTTCGGCTCTCTGTCGTTGATTTTCTCACAAATCTCTTAGACATGGTGTTTCTTAATATTTCTACCCTGTTTTCAATTGCCTCCACTGAGTGGTCTTCGCTTTTGCTTTTTAATTGAGTCTCTACTGAACCTGGTTTTTTGCTTCGAAGGCGATCGTTTTCCTTTGTCCTTTCAGATGATTTTGTAAAGCTTAATGAAACGCTTGATATCGGACCTGCTTCTTCAGTATTAACGAACATGGAATCTTTTCGGTCATATATGTCTAGTGGGGGTCCATCAATTGTATCCATATCATTTTCATGAATATTTGGGCGTCTGTTATTTTTCCGCCCATGTGTAGCTCTTCCCTTTCCTCCCAAATGTTCTTTCTTCAAATGAAAAGTGATACGCTTGCTATAGACTGATTTTACCCGAAAGTAAATGCGCAAGTAAAACCCAGTTATGAGTAGAAATGGTAAAACGAATCTTAGGACGAACACAAGCACACTTCCCGATTTAGTTTTGGTGTACTGAGGTCTTACGAACCCCGAATCTAATATGGTGTAATTTGAGTTAATGAGCGTCCAAGCACAGGTTACCATCATCCATATTCCAAAGGATAAGATCCATGTCAAGATGTTTACCAATGTTGCCTTGTTGATGCTTCTTCTTTGGAAATGCTTAATGGGATAGAACGTGGCTATGTAACGATCCATACAAATGACTACCAAACCACATACAGAAACACTGAGAATGGAGTTCTGAAATCCCACAAACAAAATACTCGACACTTCACCGAAGTGCCATCCGTCGTAGAGATGAACTGTCGCACGAAACGGCATGCAGGCAAGTCCTACGACGAGGTCAGCAATGGTGATGTTTAAAATGTACCAGTTTGTGTAAGTTCGTAGTGACTTCTCAACGCAGAAGGCTGCCAGGATAAGTGCGTTTGCGAACACAGTTAGACCAGACAGAAGCAGTAAGATGAAGAACACCAAAGTGAACTGGGGATCCTGAATATCTTACGCCATGCTTCCCGACAAATTGTCAGAAGTATTCAATGTTCCATCCGGAAAACTGAGGTTTCCATCAATCTCCATAATAACGTGAAGAAGTTCCATACTTTTACTTCTGTGCATTATATAACAAAAGAAAATTGGCAAAGCTGTTGTTTTAGAAAACGATTATTATATACCACACTCGATTATGAATATACCACACTCTAAAAGATGAAGCGATCAACATAGGGTCGCGGAGTGAAAGCGTTTTTACAGTGTTAAGATATCAAATGCATTTAGTCAACCGTCAGTGCTTGCTCGGTCCTTTTAAAAATGCATTTGCCTTAGCTTCTTAAAGGGATAGTTGAGTTCTGTTGCAGAGGGCGCTACATGTTGCTGAGATAATGAAAAACTGAGTGTCAAATTTGAAAGAACATATTATTTAAACGACAAAATCATCTTTGTTTGATCAAAATCGGTTCACAGACGGTTTAAATATAACGATTTCTAATACTTGTGTACCACCACAAATATTAGGTATTTTGAAAAATTTGAAAAAAACTGTTGAAGAAAAAAACCGAAATAACGCCTTTTACGTCGTATTTCATGCCGGTGTTGGCTTCTTGGTTGGCATTTTCGTGTTGCTTATATTACGCACAACCAGCCGGCCCATGTATTGTTATTTTTTATTAAATAAAAACAGAACTCAACTTTACCTTTAATCTGATGTATTTCCATAAAGGGCACTTCCATTATCAACAGCTCAACGTATCTATGACATTACGAAGGGCTATGATGTACAGCAGGGATTTAATGGGAAAGAAGCCCTGAAAAGATTCATTATCAACTATTGATTTTCATGGGCCAAATCAGTCATGAGATATATCGCTTATCTAGCCACGTATTTTTCTCCAAAGTGCATTTCCAATTAAAAAGATATATTGCCCTTCATCAGCCCTTCATCAATGTCATGTTAAAACATCTAACATCATTGACGGATGGTTAAGTAACTTTGCTAATTGGTAATGTATGACATTGGCGGTTGACGCCTTGTTTGAATTGATGTTCAGCTACTCATAGGGTCGGTTTATCAGAATTATCGGGCGAGATGAAAATCTAATCGATAAAGATTACTCACTAGTTAGAGCAGTATTTACACAATATTTACCAAAGGATTGCTTCAAAGGGGCCGGAACATTTTGAATAAAAATCTGCATGTAGGCCTAGGTCCACAAGATTTCATAAAATGCATCTTTAAAAGAGCCACTTTTGCAGCCCCTTTCTGCATGTGGTTGATTTCTTTTTCAAGTTGCTTGAACACTTTAATTTGTAAAAACACAAATAGGTCGTCGTGTCTGCATTATCGTGTTTTGAGTGACAGACTTTTTGATTGATCGCAAAAGCATAGAATTTATCCCTATAGGCTCTATATCATGCGTATAACGATTAAGGGGAAATGAGTTACACTTTCCATGTGACAGGCCTAGACTCTATAGATCAGTTTTTCGACAGGCTAATCACCACCTTATTAGTTTTGTTGGTATTCTATTGGACTTAAAGGAGTCACACCAAGAAGCAAAAGTGTTTTGAATTGATGCAAAATTCATATCATTGCGGAGGGAAAGCCTTACTGATCAATTACAACAAATTTCCTCTTCAAAATATGTTTTGGGCCCGCAGAAA
>BEXV01000377.1:20537-46606 GCA_003118195.1 Hemicentrotus pulcherrimus
CATTATCCTCTATAGCCTCCGAAACTGATAATTTTAATGTCACTAATAAATTGTTTCGCTGGAACTTAGACTAATCACACATGTTGGCCAAGAATGATTTAAAAACTGACTATTCCATCATAAAGTGAACGTTCGTCGCTACAACAATGCAAGAACCAAATACAATCGTGTTCCATCGGGGGGCTTAATCAATACACGCCTTTTCTTAAAAAAAAAAAACAAAAAAAAAAAAAAATATTATCGATTGGATCGTTTTCTTTTCTTCGCGCGGGGCTGGGGAAGGACTCAAGAAACACATTCTAAAAGCGGAAGATTGTTATTATAGCTATTAATTGTATGCAGAGTGGAAGGCTCATTTAAAAATGTTACCTTTACCTCATGCAAGGACTGCTTTAGGAGAGTATGAAGATGATGTTTATTTAAAGAATAAGCTCATTTATGAAGAAACTCATATTGTTGGAGACAATTTTAACTTTTAATGAGGAGCCGAAATCGAAGATATTAAGCATTCCAAGGTCGTACAGCTTTTCTATTCCGTGGAGCATAACAAGACTTAAATCATTGATAGAATTCAAAATGGTTTAGAGAAAATGGACCATATATAAAAGGTAAGCAACTTAAACCAGATTTTTGTTCGTTATAATTCAGCTGCATTGTAAGTTAAACGTGTAAGAAGGTAAGTTAACAAACTAGATGTAGTTTACTAGTATTTTCTATCATGTGTTTGTCTGAATACATCTACACGGCATAGAGTCATGAGCTTTTACAATAGAAGGGTAATACACATTTGATAGGAACTTCATGAAACCGCTATTCTGCTATTAAATCGACATCTTCTTAAAAATTCATTAGATTTATTACAGTTATTTTTATAATTACTGCTTCCGTCATCATAATGATGGTGATGATGATGATGATGACGATGATGATGATGATGATGATGATGGTGATGATGATGATGATGATGATGATTATTATTATTATTATGATTATTATAATTGTTATTCTTATTGATAATGATAATATTAACAACAACGAACAATAAATGAATGAATGAATGATAATGATGATGATGATGATGAAGATGATGATGATGAAGATGATGATGATGATGATACTCTATGCGACTGCGGAGAGACTCAGACGATGGACCACATCTTGCAGTGCATCGGAACGGGTTCCACAAATGAAGACATGGCCCTTGTTAATGAGACGGCCATTGCAGCAATCGGGCGATGGAAGAACTTAATTTGATTTAATTTAAATAAGGAACTTTACTATCTTGATTTAAGGAGACACGAACGAACGATGATGATGAAAATAACAATAATGATAATAATGATATATTAGTGTAACTGTTATCAGTTTTATTATTATTGCAATTATTATAATTATCAATATTATTTATATTATCACCTTCTTTGTGTGATTATTATTATTATTGTTGTTGTTGTTGTTATTATTATTGCTATGGATAATGCTATGGATAATTGCTATGGATAATTATGTATATATTATGACGTAACAATTGTTCTTGTTTTGTTTTCGTTTATAGCATCCTCATCGGAAATGAAGCCACCTCAGAAGCAAGCTGATCCCAGTATGGCGCTCCTAAAACGCGTCTAACGGGACAGGAAACATAATTCAGAGGTAATTACATTAACCAATTGCCTACTGTAACTGGTTGGCCCCTGTATTAACGCTATGGGAAGGAGAGAATTCAGAAGTCAGCGGATTAGGATTATCACTTCGAACAGATAAGCTGCCAAAAATAATAATAGGTGCCTGAGGAGCACTGAAGTCCTCAGATATTAAATGCATTGTTTAACACTGTATCCAGTTGAGATGCATGACCCTACGTATTATCAGTGTCTGTTATATGGTGTAATGTTGAAGCCCTAAACAAACTGCGCTTTAAAATGATCATGAAGTGCCTCAAAAAAAGTAAAAATCTTTGAGTGACCGGTTTTACCATACTCATTTTTACCCAATAGACTGTAGTGTTATAAAAATGGAAAAAGGCTTTTTGAAATTTCGAATTCCAATTCTAAGTATGTTGATAATTAGAAAGGCGAACGGTTTGTAAAAGTCATGGGATTCCTGACTGACCAAAAAGGTTTATAATTATGATTGCGGCATGAGCTAAATCCAGCATTTTGTTTTAGAACTTAAGGCAAAGATACCAATTCCCTTTGATAAATATCCATACGACTCTTCTTTCGAAACGAAAAATTAATTATACAAATATCTAGATTCTAATAAGTTAAAAAATAAGCGTTAAAATTGTTTGAGTATGTTGGATAGCCTTTGAAGGTACTATGTCCCATATGCAGGCCAAAAAAATGAAAAAGTCACATTCCAACTGCATTGGAAAGATAATACTAATTTAGAACTTCCCTAAAAATGGTAGGGCTTGAAAATGTCTTCAAGTGGGAAAATAACGACTATTAGTTGTCAAATCGACTTTAGGGCTATAGAGCCCAAAAGTAATAGTCTTGATTTTTTAGACAATTGTACCGAATGGTCATACGTTTTATGCTGCGCAAAGATTCAATCAGATTAATCTTGGCCATCGCAAGAAGTGGGTTATTGATGTAGACAAATGCCCATGTACCCTTTACAACTCTTTTCACATATGTTATTACCAAAGAAGAAAAAAGCCAGTCACTCACTCAATAGTGTCTGACAGTGAAGTCTAGCAAGTAAACAGGTTTCCTTGCATAATTTGAATATGAGGACACTTCTAATGGTTAAATTTCACAGATTGGACATACATGACCTCTTCATAATTCCTGCAAAGTTCTACAGAATTTGAGGTTGGCTGCAAAAGGGACATAGTACCTTTAACAGCAGATGGGGCAACAAACCTGTTGCTTTTTCAAAATCCAAAGTGTGCGTAGCTAAGTATCCAAGGCAAAATCATCCACATGTATTGAGCTTTTGTAACCCCATCTAAAGGTACTTGAGGAGTATATTATTCCCTTCTTTTTCTTCTGTTATGCTTTTCTCTCATGTTGTATTCCAACGAGATCGTTGGTATAATTGTGCCACCCTTTACAAATTTATTGATATCCTATTTCAATTGTTGTTGACATTGTAACTCGGAGGTTTATATTATGTTACCTTTTCAAAAATTGAACAAACCATAGTTTAGTGTAAATTTAATCCCAATCGGTTTTGATAAAACACTGATTCCTGGGGCGTCAATTGTGAGTTGGTATGCCCTGTAACAAATTTATAATTATTATTTTACGAATTGAGTACGTGGAAATCAATTCATTTTTTAAAGCAATTTCTCATTTTGCTATAGAATTTTAATGATCCTCTTAAGGCAAAGTTTAACACACAATGATTGAAACAGTTGTGTTTAAGTGTGACAACATGACCCTGAATTATTATAAAATGATAAACAATGATGAATTTGGACCTGACGTTATATATTCGGTCCCATAATGCTTTTTCTTATCTTTTATATTTCTTTAATACAGGTCACCCCGAAACTCGACGGAGCTATTCGTCCAATTCCGGATCTCAAATGGTTGAGGGAAAAACACATTATATGGGGGTTTCCTGAGTGCAATAAAGAATCAGTGAGCTCCGAGTCAGAATCGTCACGTGAAGTTTGTTCCTTTGGAAACCAAGAAGGTCCGGTCTGACTGTCACCATGCCTCGTCCTATGCGAAGAAAGCGTCCCGTAGGGGGCCAAAATGTCCAATCGCAATTTAATGAGTCAGGGTCGAAGTCTCCTCCACAAGTGTTCGCGCGGCAGATCCAGGGCCCCGTTGAAGTCAAATCGCTCAGTTACAGCGTCCAAAAGAAAAAGAAGAAGAAAAAGAAAGATGAAGAACAGGATAATGCCGAGGTGGAGAAAGAAAAAGTTGAAAAGGAAGAGGAGGAGGATGAGGAATGGTTGGCAGAGAAGAAAAGAAGAGAGGAATCGCTGAAGCAATTTGAGCTTCTAACGCAGAGGAAGAAGCAGCAGAAATTGGACAAGAAGAGGAAGAAGGAAGAGGCAATAAGACAGAGGGAAGAAGCTATCAAACGAAAGAAGGAGAATGAAAAGGAGGAGAAGGAATGGCTGAAGAGGAAAGCCCGTCTGGAAGAGATTCGTAAAGCAAGAAGTCAAGTCGGTGATGGCACGGGTGATGCCCAGGCCGCGCCACGCCCACTTCCTCCAGGAAGAGGGCGGGGTCGAGCTAGAGGGCGTGGAATAGGGCGTGGTGTAGAGCGTGGTCGTGGGAGAGGTAGGGGGAGAGGATTACCACCCCCAGGGAGGAAACAACCCCCTCCGCTTGGCCGCGGGGGTCGTAGACCGGGCGCCCTTGGGAAGCAGCCGGCAATGGAAGCCATCATCGAAGAGCATGAAGGGGATAAACTTTCACGTCAGGCGTGGACCGAAGCTTCTAAGGATCCACATCTTCCAGAGGCTCCTGAATCCTCAACCCAGAGCATAACTCTGTCTCAAATCGATGATACCGCAGAATCGCAAAAGAAAGATGAAAAGCGAGAGGAAGGTAAAACGGATGGAGACCAGGTAGAAACACCCTCAACGAAGAGTAAAAAGTTTTCGAAGGTAGCCGGTTTTGTTGCTAGAATGCTTAAAGCAAAACAGAAAGAAGTCCCAGAAGAGGAGACTGTTGACAAGGAAGGTGAACAAGGTGAGGGAGATAGCGTTCCACGTCAGGCCTGGACTGAACCTGGTCATAAAGCGCAACCTTCAGATATTCCTGAAGCCTTGGTCAAGAAGAGACGTTTATCTAAAACGGATGATAAAGGAGAATTGCAAGATATTGAAGGTGTAAAAGACGATGACGAGAGAGAAGGGAATTCAAAGGACGAAGATGAAACCCAACCACCTCTTCGTAAGAATATCAAGTTCTCCAATGTGGCTGGTTTTGTGGCCAGAATGATAAAGGCAAAAAAGAAAACACCAGTCCCAACTGATGAAAAGACAGACATCCAAAAAGAGGCCGATGAAAAAAAGATAGAGGCCGTTGACGATATATCTCCCAAACCAAAAACCGAAGATGAGATAAAGGAACCAGATCGTGCCAAATCAAAATTAAAACGCCATACCACTTTCCACGATGGGTTGTCTGATGAGCATCGGCTCACCCCAGTGGAGGAACCCGAAAAAGAGAAAAAGGGATCATTGGTTGAAGAAACGAAATCCGTTGGAAGTGTGGCTAAAGAGGTGAAGTCCCCAGCTGAAGGTGACAAAAGTGCCGGCTCCGCGGAAATAGAAAAGGATTCATCAGAGAGTCGTACATCAGATGATGATCAAAGAAAGGAGGTAGCAATAGACAAGCTATCTCCATCAGAAAGTGACAGTGCTGAAGAAAAGGAAAGGGTCTCTTCAGAAGTGAAGTCAACCTCGGACAAGAGCCCAGGAGTGCCTACTGAACAAGCTGACGGTGATTTAAAACCCGACACCGACGTGGATGTAGGCCTAATTGTGCCTCCCGTTGAGGGGAAAGAGATTGTGACTGACAAAGTAAAGATAATGGTTGACACTCGATCAACCCAGTGGACACCACATGACTTTGTTACACCTACAACTCCGCATAAGGAAACAGACCAAGAGGACACAAGTGACAAGAAAGTCGACAACACACCAAGACCTGAGTCAGGCCAAGAATCCCCTTTTTTGCGAAAGTCAGGTGAGGAAAAATTGGAAGACAAAGTAGACGACAAAAAGAATGAGAGAGTGTCTGACGCCTCCCCCAAACCTGGGTCGAGCCAAGAGCCCTCTCCTTCGAGAGCATCGAGTGAGCAGAAAACCAAAGATGAAGACAATGACAGACGTAGTGGCTCAACACCGAACCCTAGGTCGGCTATGAATCGTAGTACTTCGAAAGCTTCAAGTGAGCAAAATGAGGAATATAAAAAAAGTGTACTCAAAGAAGACCTAACAACAGAGGAAAGTCATGTAGACGATATCTTTGATAACATTGTTGCAGACTTGGATCGACCGGGTAACCCAATACCAGACATGAAGAAGGTAACCGTGCCAAAATTAGACCCGAGACCCGATAATCCGATACCTACTGAAATACATCCGAAATTGATTGATATTGAGATTGATGATGAATACTACTTAGCAGGGAGGTTACCTAAAAGAACTTGGAAATTCGAAGGTAATTCAGACTACTTAGAATTGCAGCTGTTTGCAAGGGGAGACAGGATTGCTGAGCAGCGAAAACTTGAGAAGTTCCGAAAAACAGAAATGGGTTCCCTTCTTGATCTGGTACTAGAAGGGTCCAAAGTACTTCCTCTTGAGGTGTTTGAGACTGAAAGACACCACAGGGGTTTCGAAAAGATATTAACATCTTTGGTAAATGAGGAAAGGAAACTCCAAACTCCACCTAAAAAGAAAGAACTTGATGACAAACAGATAGAAAGTCCCTCCACCCCTGAAAACATAAACTATACCATAGGTAGAGAGCCGAAGGAAACAGATAATATTGATGAAGATTTTGGGGCACCTACTGAGGATCAGAAACCTACTAAGGATGAATCAAGACCAGCAACGCCAGTTGAGGAAGTTCCGTCAGATGTAAAGATTGGAGAGAATAATAACTTTTCTCATAATAAAGAAACATCGTCTCCACTATCTGACAAAGCAAGTCAGCTTTCAGAAATAGATGGAACGAAGTCACCAAAACCAAAATCTCCCCAAAAGATTGAGACAGGCATACAAGAATCTAAAAGTGAAAAAGATATATCGTCTCCAACAGCCAGGAAAGCAAGCCAACTTTCAGAAAAAGATGGAACGATGTCACCAGAAACGAAATCTCCTGAAAACGTCGAGGAAGAGGACGAGAAAACCGAACGTAAAAATGATACATATTCTCCAACAGCCGGTGAAGTTACTAAACTTTCAGAAGAAGATGGAGTGAAGTCACCAGAAACGAAATCTCTCGAAAGTGTTGAGGCGGGTAAAAAGGATTCTAAAATCGAGAAAGACATATCGTCTCCGGCAGGAAGTAAAGAAAGACAACTTTCGGGAAAAGAAGGAGGGAAGTCACCAGAAACGAAACCTACCGAAAGCAAAGAGGCAGGGCAAGGGGAAGCCGAAACGCAAGAAGATACATCATCTCCAATAGCCAAAGAACCAAGCCAACTCCCAGGAGAAGATGGAGCAAATTTATCAGAAAAGAAATCTCCTCAAAGAGCCATGACGGATATAGAGAAAAATATAACTCAGATAGCAGTATTACCTTCAAATATTCAACGAAAACATGCCTTGTCGCTTCTCGAGTCTGTACAGATCGATATGATGGGTGTGTTAGAGCTGGACGCAGAATCCAAACCATCTGATGGAGCGGAGGGAAATGTTTTGGTAGGAGATGGAGGAACAACTCTGAGTGATGATGATCTAGTAATCAAGGAAGATTCTACCGCCTTTAATCCATCCACTCCCAAGGACCATGACCAGAAACCAAAGTCTGGTAAATTAGATGGCGAATCTCCAGAGAAAATAAAACCATTTTCTGGAAAGACAACACCGAAAGCAGAAAGAGATTTATCCAAGGAACAACCAATAGAAATTAAAAAAGACAGGGATGTCATTGAAGACGAAATTTCAAAAGATGAAGAAGAAGACCAAGTAACGGACGTAAAAGATACTAACAGCATGCAAGAGACTTCGAGGCCGCCGAGTAAGTTAAGTGAAGGAGACGAACAAAAAGATAAAGATAAGGACACCACTAAGGAAACGTCGAGGCCACCAAGTAAGGAGACCTCCAGACCGCCAACAACGATAAGCGATGAGGAAGAAAAAGAAAAGAAAGCCAAAGATAAAGAGACTATTAAGGAGATTTCTACTCCATTAACTAAGTTAAGTGATGGCAAAGAAAGGAAAGGAGACATCAAAGACAGAGAGGGCAGAATCGAAGCCTTGAGGGAATCAAGTAAGTTAAGTGATGATAAATTAGAGCACGAAAGGGTCGTGAAAGATAGAGACAGCAGTAAGGAGACTTCCAGACCACCGACTAGATTAAGTGAATGCGAAGAAAAAAAGGAAAAGGATGTCAAAGATGCTGATAGCGGTAAAGAAATTTCGAGGGCACCAACTAAGTTAAGTAATGGCAAGGAAGAGAATGAGGACGACCATGATAAAGAAAGCAGAAAAGAAGCCTCAAAGGCATCAAGTAAGTTAAGTGATGGAAAATCAGAACAAGAAAGGGACGTGAAAGATAAAGAGAGTAGTAAGGAGACGTCCAGACCATCGACTAAAAAAAGAAATGGCGAAGAAGAAAAGGAAAAAGATGTCAAAGATACTGATAGCGGTAAAGAGATTTCGAGGGCACCAACTAAGTTAAGTGATGGGAAGGAAGAGAAAGAGAATATCCAAGATAGAGAGAGCAAAATAGAAGCCTCGAGGGCATCAAGTAAGTTAAGTGAGGGGAAAGAAGAAGAAAATGCCAAGGACGTCAAAGATACAGAGAACATAAAAGAGACTCCCATACCGCCGACTACGTTAAGTGACGGCAAAGAAGAGAAAAGGGACATCCGAGATAGAGATAACAGAAAAGGAACTTCGACACCGCCTACTCAGTTAAGTGATGGCGAGGAGGAAAAAGAAAGGGATATAAGACATACAGATAGTGAAAAAGAAACATCGAGCCCACCAACTAAATTGAGTGATGGGGTAAAGGAGAAGTTGAAGGATGCCAAAGATACGGAGAGCTTTAAAGTGTCTTCTGTACCACCGAGTCAGGCAAGTGAGGGAAAAGAAGAAGAAGAGGATATAAGAGATAGAGACGCCAGAAAAGAAACATCTAGACCTCCGACTCACTTAAGTGATGGGAAAGGCGAAAAGGAAAAGGATACAGCCAGCAGTAATGCGGCGTCAAAGTCATCAAGTAAATTAAGTGATGGAAAAGAAGAAAAACAGAGGGAAATCGAAGGTTCACAAAGCGTAACATTGACTTCAAGACCGCCGACTAAGATAAATGATAGCGAGGAAGCAAAAGAACAAGATGTCAAAGAAAGAAAAAGTAATATGGAGACTTCTAGACCAACGAGTAAGTTAAGCGAAGGTAAAGAAGAGAAGGAAACGTCTAGACCTTCAAGTAGGATTAAAGATGAGACTGAAGCTACTTTAATCAATATGACTGAAGATTTTTACTATCCTTGGCTTTATCCAACTGAAAAAGACACTATAATACTAAAAAATAGAGAGGTCGCCTCTCGAGGCAAAAGTGCAGAAACTAAATCGCAACAAACGCCAAGATCTGTAGCAGAGTTTACCAAGGCGACTAAATCAGGGAAAGAGGTAGATGGCCAGTCACGTGACTCAAAAGAACCGCATGAGCACACGTCAACACCCAAATCTGAGATGGAAGATGAGGAAGATAAGCAATCATCACCGAGTCAGGCAAAGGATGACACGAAAGGCGATGGGCTTGTTGTGTCTCTTGATGTGTATCCAGACAAAGAGGCAGCAGCAGCATCTTCTCCGAAAATCAGTAAGACTCCAATAGACGACGAAGAAACCGTTATTTCCCAGAGTCAACTCTCTCGTAAAACGAAGTCAAGAACATCATCAGAAAGTATGCATTCAGGGCAAAGAACAAAGCCCGGGGATCCTAGTGCCAAGAAGCGGTCGACGAGTCAACTGTCTGAGAAAAGTAAGGACAAAGTCACGTCAGAAAGTCCTAGCTCTCGGGATAAAACAGCCAAAATAATTGCAGATGCTGATGGAGTTACATTACCAGCTGACACCCGATCACCTGATCATAGAGTGGAGGATTCTGTGAAATTCCTTTCAGGGGAGAAAACTCTTCCGCAAAGTGCAAAACTGGATGAGGCTCAAGAAGATACCAAACTGCCCACAGATGTCATTTCAGAAGGTGCAGCGACTCCTGATAAGATACCAGGAGTAAAACCAGGGGAATCGGCTACTGATCGTCCTAAATCTGAAGAAGGTGGCGTTGCTGTTGGTTTGATAGCTGCAGATTTAGTTCTTGTGAGCCAGAAAATTAAACCCACTGACGATACGGATTCAAAATCAAAAGAGAAAGATGGAGACGAAATTGCCCTGCTAGAAAACGCACTTTTAGACAAGGAGCAGCTAGCAGCTGAAAGGGGACGCGGAAGAGGGAGAGGCCGGGGTCGTGGAAGAGGGCGTGGCCGAGGCAGAGGACGAGGGAGAGGCGTGTCACAGGATGGAGTAGAAGTCCAGCCGCAAGAAAGGGAACAGGTTGAGCAGCGAGGTAGGGGGCGTGGACGAAGAGCACGTGGGCGTGGCAGAGGGCGTCGTCGTGGCAGAGGGAGGGGTCAAGTGCCAGATAATGTTGACGACCATCCTCGAGTAGGCAACATTCCTGCAATAGCGGACGAAAGCGAATCAAAGGAACAACCTAAAGGAGAGGAAGGTCAGCAAATCACAAATTCAGCCGATGTGCATGTTGTAAAAGAGAAGGTGACGGATGGAGAGAAAGTATCAGAAACAGAAAAGGGCGAAACTACAAAGGGAGATATCGGAACAGATGACAAAGACAATAAAGAAAGAACAAAATCTGAGGAAAGTCGAAGTGTGAAAACGAGAGAGGAAAGTAAGCCGTCAGAAGGCAATATTGAAGCAGGTGAAAAAGAAATAAAAGGAAGAAAACAATCGCAGAAAAGTGGAAGTGTTGAAATAAGAGAAGAAATCAAGGCGTCGAAGAAGGATGTCGAAACACATGACAAAGAAATCAAAGGAAGAGCCTATTCAAAGGAAAGTGGAAGTGATAGAATGCCTGAAGATAAAGCTGATGCAAGTAGTGTCCACCGTGATCATTCGACAGAATCAGTGAGTCCCACACCTGAAGACGAATCTGCTAAGACGAGGGTCTCATCTTCACATAAAGTTTCGTCGGCTCGTTCCCAAGATCCAGAGAAAACGAAAATTTCAACCCAGGTGGGCGACGGTAAAA
Organism: Hemicentrotus pulcherrimus; assembly: GCA_003118195.1. Lineage (NCBI taxonomy): Eukaryota > Metazoa > Echinodermata > Echinoidea > Camarodonta > Strongylocentrotidae > Hemicentrotus > Hemicentrotus pulcherrimus. The sequence continues at coordinate 31,460 of BEXV01000377.1, forward strand.
CCACATCACTAAGTTCTCATGGAGACAAACTATCGATGAAAAAGCCTGATGCCGATGTACACTTTGAAGAACGATTGAGCACAAGCATAATAGCTGATCTCCCAACTTCAACCGGAAAGGTTGCTTCTGACAAAGGAAGCATAGCCTCATTGCGACAAGGACGTACAAGCGAGACTGAAGATTCAAAGTCCAAGCGTTCTTCAGAGCAAAAACCTAGTTCAGTAAAATCGGATGGAAAGGTGGTTGACAGGGATAAAGGAATATCCACGGAACTCCCGGAATGTAAAGACGGTTCTCTGGAGAAGGACGTTCAAACTCCGTTGCGTTCTGATGACTTGGTACAGCCAGAGGTTTCTTGTAAGAAGGACACAACGTCGTCAAAAGAAGATGGCTCAGAGCTAAAAGTTTCCGATAAGGCCGATACGGAGTTACATCTACAAGATAAACTGAGCGAAAAGGAGATAGAGGATAGCACAACTTGTTCAAAATTCGATGAAGAAAAACAGCCGAAAGATTCATCCTCACAAGCGAACAAAGATGAAGAAATACAAAAGAAGGAGGTGCTTGGTGAGAGTGTTCTTAAAAAGAAGAAACGTAAAAAAGAAGCCCGTAAAAAGAAAAGAACTGATAGAAGTGATAAGTCTGGCACAAAAGAATCGTCCTTACAGCTGAGCCATCCTGCAAAAGATGTAGGAGACACACCCCTCGAATCACTGACTTCGTCAAAACTGAAACAATCCAGGCAAAGCGACAGCAGCGGACAAACACCAAAAGATATTATAAATATTAAGAAGAACTTATTGAAAATCATGCAAAGGTCCAAACAGCTGCAGAAACTCGAAAATGATCATCGCAAAACAAAGGAAGATGAAGAAAAGGAGGAAATCCCATTCCAAAAAGATGAAGCTCCGAAGACAAAGGAAAAACCATCCCGCATTGCTGTACTTAAAAAGAAAAAGGAAACTGCAACTGACAGCCTGTCTACCAGTTTTCGCATCAAAAGACAAAAGAAAAAGGAAGAACTGGCATCACTCCGTCCACCAGAGATTTATTCTGATAGAACAGACAGCACCGAATCAGTGCCTCAAAACTTAGGAATGTTGATGAATCTTGAAAAAATCAAAGAAAGGTCCAAACATCTCCAGAACCTAGACAAACGAGATCTTACAGTCACGACAGATATTGAAATCGAGCCATCTGAGCCGGAATCTACCGAGTCTTCAGTATACCATAAGGAAATTATGTTTGAAAGCCCAATCGAATCAGCACAGTCAGTGGAATCAAAGATTCTTAAACCTTGGACTTGGTTTAGCCCTGGAGTCACGCCGACCGCATTTGAAAAGGTGAACAGTTACCTTGGCTTCGGTCCTAAAGGAGATTCCCCCGGAGCAGAATCGCTCGGTCCGATAAGTGAGTCAAGCTCTTCTTTTAAGGATACAGAAAGTCAAATTGATGACATACCGAACAATAGTATCACACATGAAGACGACGATGTCTCAGAATTGCCTCCCAAGCCGAAGAAATTTTTGAAAAATCTAGCGAAAATCATCGAAAGATCGAAACAACTCCGGAAAATTAAAAAACATGGTGTTAAACCCGCCTCCCCTTCGGGTAAATCGCCAACAAGCTTTGGCAAATCAGGGATTTCCTGGTCAAAGGGTAACATCTCCCACAAAAGGGGCAGTAGCGAAGACGACGGTGAACAAAGTACAAAGGAAACTGAAGGGAAGGCGTCCACAATAACTCAAAAAGCCCATACGGGAACATTTTTTGATAACCAGTCCTATTTTGCATCAACGGTGGATATCTCAATCAAAATCGCCAGCGACGGAGAAAGTGAAGAAGATGGTTCTACCGCAGGGTTTGGAGACCATTCTACGTATTCAGAGTATTCGTATACGGACACTGTAATGGAAAAATCAACACTTAAATCACACAAATCATCCATCCTCCGAGCTACCAACACTACAGGCACAGCGGTCAGGCTCAAATCTACCGAATCCCATAAAGGTAAAAGAAAGGGGTCTACTGAGTCTGGTCGAGTAACAACCATATCTGAAAGGGATTCTTCAAAACAGAAAAATGATTCCTTACAATCTCATGAAACATCACCAACTCCTTTAGAAGAAAAGAGAGGCGTCGTCATTGATGTAGATGATGGTGAAAATGGAATGCAAGAAAGAGACATGGACGCCAATAACAATAACGATATTTCAAACCAAAAGCAACCTGCTAAATCGACTGACAGGATCATACACATCAATGAAGAGAAGAGAAGTAGTGCTGCATCGGTGAATGATTCCCAGCGAAAAGATAGTGCTGACAGTCAGAAATCAATATTTTCCAAGAAAACATCAATCAAACATGGTCAAAGAACGAGTCCTCATACACCAGCAACAGTAAAGAGTGGGGTTATGACTAGTAAAAACAGGATGAAACCAATACCACCGGATCCCCAAAGGATGGCACGATCAGGTACAGCTGGCACTACAGCAACCTTGCCATCCGCAAGCCAAGCATTATCAAAGAAATCTGTTAAACAGAAAGAAAAAGATTCGACTGAAGACAACAGCGACCTCCCATCAAGCCACAGCGGTAGCTCTTCGCAGACGCCCCAAAATACTGGAAGAATATATAAAGACTTGGAGAATATGTGGAAGAAATACGGAAACCTTCAGAATGAAAATAAACTCCAGAGACATGACAGTAGAGATTCAGAGTTAGATGCAGTATCCCCAGATGATAAGAGATATGTTCATAGAAATAAAAACACTACTGATGAACTCCCAGATAAATCAAACCAGGAACAAACATCCGCTACACAAGAAGATAAAGAAGGTGTAGATGTTATGGAACCTCCTGATAGATCTGAAGCTGAAATAGATCCTAATCGTGCAAAGTCTTCATCTTCCACGAAAACATCTAGAAAAACGCCAGAGGAAGGATTTCTCGGAGCAGCAATACTTAGCGACGTAGACAAGTGTCACTCAAAGTCCGAGACACCACAAGGTGTTTCGAGAATAGGTACACATAAAAGTGATACATTCGATGGAAATAGAGCCAGTGCTACACTTGGACAGCAAGTGGCCAGTAGAAAGTCACCAAAGTTTCCAGACCAACATTCATCTGCTGCAAGGAGTGCAATACCTCTAACAGCTGAATCGAAACGCAGTGTCGTCTCGAGTGACAGGGCTCAGAAAACATCTGGCAAATCAACGAAATCAGAAGTAAGTCAGATTGCCGGACAGTCTGCAGTCCTTGCGACTGAGCTTAAAACACCTTCATCGTCTAGAGGTGCAACTTCGATAAAATCACATTCAAGAAAATCTGGAAATAACCTAGGGAATGGTACTGTTCAGACAGGGTCAAGCGGCCTAGGAGAATCGAGAAAAGGGCCTAGACAGGTGGACCCTACAAGCGCCCTTGTGGCACGAGAGAAGTCATCAAGTGTCACTTCTGCAAGTGATACACACCAACAGTGGACAGATCCTGAAGAGCAAATCTCTGTTTTAAAAGAGCCCGAATCCAAGCTTTCAAGTTCCACTGAACGACCAGAGTCTTTAGCCTCGTCATTTAGGAAAGAAAGAGCGGTATCCAATAAGTCTTCCTGTACAGAAAGGAAAATGTCCAGGGCTCACGATAAATCAATCAGATCGGCTGGGTCAGGAGAAATATCGAGCAGTCAAACTCCTATTGTTAATGAAGAAGGAAGCGAGCGCAAGAAAGACAGTTCTGTGACAGATGCAACTAATCACGCTGTGGCCCGCTCGTCAAACAAGGAGACACGGCAAAGCGCTATTTCGAATGCAAGTAAAGACGTGTCACTATCTGGTGACAAACATACTCCTACAGTTCGTAGTACTACATCAGATGAGAATATTACCTTTCAGTTACCGAAATCTCGGATATCGACGAAGGATCCTAGCCGACAAAGTTCACCTAGAAAGACGATGTCGCGATATGTTGATCGCAGATCGGTTTCAAGTTCGGCTGATACCGGTGTGAAACATGCCGTACGTGATGCAGCTCCACAAGCAGAAGAGTTTACCAAAGTCACCCCAGGTGATAGAACTAGCCCTAATTTTGAACGGAAAGCACCATCGGTTGAGAGTGAAAACAAAAGAGAGTTTGCTACAAATGATCGAGTTGCGCCAACACAAAGTCGAGATGTTACACCAAGGAGTGTTTTTTCAAAGGTGTCTGGAGAGACCTCAAATATCACAAAACAGCATCTTGCACCCAGTCGAAGAGAAAATCCTGTACCCATGTATTCTGTTCGATCTGCAACTGCAATTGAGCACTCTATTGATGATAATGTCGGGAAAAATAAGACAAGTCCAGGAAAACATATTTCGCGTAGCCTACCCGATTTTACAGCAAGTGACACTGATCGCGCACATTTAGAAGGAAACCAACCTAAGTCTATTGGTGGAAATGAAAGAGAACCAGACCAATTATCCATTCGGATGGATAGAAATAGCGAAAATTTGACTACCTCTCCGGTGGGTAGCATTGACAACAAAAGGGGGAACAATGATATGTTGAGAGATGCAGATCAGGAATCACTGGAAGGCAATTTATCACCTATCTCACTGAATAACACCGCTAGTAGCCCTACTCCTTCATTTAAAGGGTCTGTTTCCGATCAGGATAGTGTCAGACCAAGGGGATCCGATTCACCTGCTGATAGTACCCATGTTCATCAAAAAGCACATCTCCTTGGTCAAACCTCCCCAGGTCTCTCCGATGTTTATCGGAACATCCTCAATCGCAGCCCTACTCCTTCGTTTAAAGGGTCTGTTTCCGATCCAGATGGTTGTAGTCCCAGAGGACCAAACTCAGCTTATAACAAACCGGACCATTCAGAGGTCGAAAGTGGTCACCCAACAGGAACTCCTACAGATACCATACCTACTGCTTACAGCCAGGCATCAGCTCTAGACATCAAATCGCCTCGACCACCAACTGGACCAAAACATCCTGCGGTTAGAAGATCGTCTAGAGTCATCAAGTCATGTGATGAGCATGACCTTGTTTCCCGCTCGTTAGGCTCTTCAATAGACGGAAGCTCAAAGGAAATACCGGAAAATAATATAAGCCCCAAGTCACACTTAGGTTCTAGAGCTTCAGAGGTAACAGAAAATATGGTCGCAACATCCATTCAATCACCTAAAGACAATAACATTCCCAAGGGAATTTCTAAAAAGATTTTTACTCCGATCAAGAAGCTCGATAAATTTCAGAGTTCACCCCAAAAATTAGAAACAAATTCAAATAAATCAAACTTATCACGTAAAACAAAGAGTGCTGGTGTTTCTTCCCAACTGGTCAGCAAAACAACACCCGCTGCAGGGAAGAAGTCTTTATCTTTATCAAATGGTGCATTGCAAGATGAACGCATTACTAGTGCGTCTAGGCAGTCAGTAGGTTCCATAAATGAAAGTGTTATAATTGGAAGTGAAAGAGAAACTCCTAAACAAAATGGACAGATATACCAGGATTTAGAAAACATGTGGAAAAACTATGAGCACTTAAAGGACTTGGACCAGCTGGACCGTATGAGTATGCCTAGAGAAGAACATGATGATACGCATCACTCAAATGGTTCTCAGAATGAAGGCGATGGATTAAAAACATTACAGGGTGAACAAACTAGATCTCCACCTGGTCTTAATCATGCCAGTGATCGACACACTATTTCTAACATATCGTCATCCAATACCCAAATTCTGAAGAAGACACCAACCGATTCACCTGCAGGTAAGACAAAGACACCATTTGGGGATCGAGGTCCTGAATTCCTGAAGAATACACCAACCGGTTCACAGTCGAATCAGAAAGCGAACATACAAGAAGTTACCAGAAGTTCTACGATGAAGTCTCGAGAAAAGCCTGAAACACCTACATCATTACAAAGATCTCCGGTGGAAGACCAACAAGATCAAGATCCGCCATTGGCGAAGAAGTCACCAACTGAATCAAAGTTGAGTCAAATATCACCAAGGCACGAGGTAACGTCTAGAAATTCGATAGTTAAATCTCAGGCAAACACTGAATCACCTCCATCTATTTCGAGAACAACAGCTCAAGACGAAGGTTCTCTGCCGCCTTACGAGACACCAAATGCTTTACATCCGACTCAATCACCAAACAGACAAGACATCACATCCAAACGCCCTCTGAAATCTCAGGCAAAGATAGAATCACCTTCATCTATGAAGAAGACCTCCATGGACACACAAAACTTTTCATTGCAACGGAAGGTTCCAAGCGGTTCAGAGCTGAGTCGTACATCTTATGTACAAGAGGTCGTTTCCAGAAGTTCTACTGTGAAATCCCAAGTTAAATCTCCTTTATCTGGGTTACGGACTCCAGTGGAAGAACATGATTCTCCACTCCGGCAGAAGACACTTAGTGCGTCACAGCTGAATCAAACAACAAACAGACAAAATGTCGCTACCAGAACTTCTTCACTGAAATCACATGCCACGAATATATCGCCAGCACCCTTAATATCTTCTCCAACGGAAGACCATAGTTCAACATTGCCGAACAACCCATCATCTGATTCGCAGTTGAGTCAGTCATCAAAAAAACAAGACGTCACTTCCAGAAATTCTATGAAATCAAAAGCCAAGCCTGAAACACCTTCAGTTCTGTCAAGGACACCCGTTGAAGGCCAAGGACCCCCATTGCTTAAGAAAACTCAACCTGATTCTGTCAAATCGCAGTCAAAGAACGAATCACCTATATCCATTACTAAGACAGCAGTTCAAGATCAAGGCTCTCCATTACCGAACGTGTCACCAACTGGGTCACAACAAAGTCGACAATCAAATAGAAATGACGTTACTTCCAGAAAGTCTTCTGTGAAATCTCAGGTAAAGAAAGAATCACCAACATCTGCGATGAAAGCTCCAGTGGGTGACCAAGTCCTCCAGGTGCTCAAGACGCCAATGGATTCACAGCCGAGTCAAACATCAAACAGAGAAGACGTCACTTCGAGAACGACCACTATCAAATCACGGACAAAGACCAAATCACCTCCATCCATTGCGGAGACCCCAGTGGAAGACCATGATTCACCATTGCCAAAAAAGACACATTCTAATTCACAAATAAGTCATACATCAAACAGACGAAACGTAACTTCCAAAAGTTCTGTAAAGTCTCAGGCCAAAACGGAATCGCAATCATCTTTTGCAAGAACCCCATTGAAAGGCTCGTTAATGCAAAAAGGGATACCACCTGATTTACAGTCAAGCCAAAACTCAGGCAGACAAGACATTGCTTCTCGAATATCTACTGGGAAAACTCAGACAAATGCGGCTGCATCACCAATATCTATTTCAAATACAGCAGTTCAAGACCAAGGATCTCCATTGCAGATTAAATCACCAGCTGGGTCAGTACGGAGTCGAACATCAAACAGAAATGACGTAATTTCCAGAAAATCTTCTGTGAAATCTCAGGCAAAGACGGAATCACAAACAACAATGATGAAAACTTCTCCATTGCCGAAGGAGACACCAACTGATTCAGTTCCGAATCAAATATCACAGAGACAAGACTTTACTTCTAGAAGTACTGTGAAATCTCATTCAAAGAGAGAATCTAAGACACGGACCCCAGAGAAAGAAAAGGATTTCCCAATGCCAAAGGAGACTTCGAATGTTTCACCGCTTAACAAACATGATGTCAGTTCCAGAAGTTCGACCGTTAAGTCTCACAGAAAGACAGAATCTCCCGCATCTGTGTCAATGACTCCTGTAGAACCACAAGGTTCATCATTTTTAAAGAAGACACCAACTGATTCACAACCAAGTCAATTATCAAACAGACAAGACATCGCTTCCAAAATTTCTTTGAAATCCAAAGCAAAGACTGTAACACCTTCATCTATGATGAAGACTCCCGTGGAAGACCAGAGATCTCCATTGCCACAGACGACACCAACTGGTTCAAAGTTAAGTCGATCATCGGACAAGCAAGACGTCACTTCCAGAAGTTCTACTCTAAATTCTCCAGCCAAGACAAAATCAGCTAAATCTGTGATAAGGACTCCAGTGGAAGATCACGATTCTCCACTGCCGAAAAAAACGTCAACAGGTCCGTAGAACTAAACAATTGACATACAGAACGTCAATTTTAGAAACTCCAGTATGACAACGGATCGGAAATGTTTATCTTTGCCTCCTGAAAGGAATATAGATGCTGTCTTTAAAAAAAGTTGTGACGATTGTTATTTGTTCATTATTTTGTTAAGTATCTATAATGTGTGATAACAATCTTTCTTTTCTGTCAAATTGGAATGTTGTTTTTTATACTTAATTTTGTTTTAGGTTGATACCATGATTCTTGCCAATACTTTAATTACCCCCTTTTTGTGTAGAATGTCTTTATTAAAAATTTCGTCACCATGTCAAAATCGCTTCGTTTGGAAATAACAATCCAACGAAATAAGAATGATTACAGGGATTAAGCCAATATTGTGATACTTTACCTTTTATGTAATTTTATATTATAGGCCTTTTGTTGAACTCCAATGTAATACAAGTTACAATGAAAACTTTGAGAAATTATATTGGTAGGTTTTGACAAAGAAACTAATGTTAGTAATAGCCTTTAGCTATTACATCAACAATCAATGATGATTGCTATTATTTTTCAAGGAATACAAAGAAGAAATGCATATCGCAACGAAATGTTTTATTTGAGGGTAGGGAGTGTTGTACGCATTTTAAAGTCTTGTAGTTTTGTGGAGATGTAGGAATTAATTATATTGATTAATTAATAGACTTAGTATGAAGATGATCAGCTACCGGTGTTGCTAAATGGAGAATAGTCATATGTCTATAGGCTGATTTGATACAAGGGGGCAAAGTAAATATGTACGTCCCTGGGAGTTCCATGTCATTAGTGTACGTTATTATTCTGATCTAATGCGCTATACTGTATGTACTGTGAATGTCATCTTCATTATTTCATTTGGATAAAAATTTTACTTCTGGGCCCCGCCTTAAAAGAAATGTCTTAGAGGACTTGCGATTGCCTCAGATCAATCCCAACTCTTTATAAGACGGGGCCCAGACCTCAGGGAAAAGGTATTTGATATTACTATGGTATCAAAGTTCTCGACTGTACATTAAGTTTTTAATATGCGACTGCCAAAATATAGTTATGTTAACCTCATTTTACGAAAAGCATTACTCTGAGTGTACATCATTTTATTACCATGTACCGTGCCAATGTTATCCATAGTGTTAAACAGAGTTTTTCCCCCTTTTTTTCTTCTTTTCATTCTGTTCAATTTTAGCACCTATGAAGTATGCCTAATATACAGAAAATTGATAGCGAAAAACACCCTGAATATTTCCCTAATATGTATCCACTTGGATATATTACAAGAAATAGACATGAGTTCGGGATCGTAGACTCTGATAATAATCTAATGTTAGTCTGGATTTTAATCATGTCCAACCATTTAGAATTTGATCATGATCATGCAACTGATAAATGTCTATAAAAATTGAAACTGGTTTCACTTTCTATTTCTTCTCGGAGTCATTGTATACATGAATGTGACTTTGAAGTCTTTCAGCTGACACTCTGTCAGAACATGAAATGTGATCATGACGAGAGAGTGTGATTGTATGCTGATGATGACTAAATTAAGTGTTTTAAGGATTGAGCGTTTTTTGATTGATTAATGTATTTCTTGGCTGGTTGATTGATTGATTGATTGGTTGCTTATTTAGTCATTTTTATTGACTGTCTGATTTTGTGCTTGTTTGTTTTTATTTGTGTTTGATTGAATGTTTGATTGAATGATTTATTGACGGGTTGGTTGATTGGTTGGCTGATTAATGATATGTGTCGAAGTGACTGGAAATTTGATCACTTATTGTGTTTATTTTTGATGATTGAAGTTGGGTATGTTAATAGATTGAATGATTGATAGACTGAGTGATTGATTGATTGAGGGTGTGAATGTGTGTGTGTCCGAGTAACAGTTTGTCATTTTCTTTTTGTTGGTCTTTGGTTGGTTGATTGATGGCTGCCTTGATTGATTGATAACGTGATTTATTCATTGTCTAATTGACAGATTGTCACTTCCTCTTTACCCCTCTCTATCTCTTTTTCCTCCTCTCCTCAGTTCTGCCTTTTCCTCTCTCACTTCCTTCCCCTTCTCTCTCTCTCCCTCTCTCTCCCTTTCTCTCTCTATCTATCTATCTCTCCCGACACACACATTTTTATTCATGGATGACAAACCTTACATGCATGGCTTACGAAGGACAATATCTAAATCAAACTCAGTTGGGTTTTTCCCGAGGTTGGTGAGTATTCATCGCTATGCCCATTAAAAGGATAATAAATCCACCATTTTGTATTGTGAACGGGTTGGCTGATTTTTTTTATAGGTTGTTGGTAGCAGCGAGGATGAGCATTGTGGCGTTTGTATTCAGGCCACATGATCCCAACAAAAGAAGCATTCACCGGAGAAGGGCGGGTGGTGTATCGCACAATATTTGCCCCGTCTACAACCTAAAGTTAAGCCGGTCAGAATATAGTCCGAATTTGACAGTCGCGGCATTTAAAAGACAGTGCATTGCAAAACAGCTGGTGCTGGTGATTTATTGAAGTGAAATTTAAAGAAAAGGAAGAGGAAGGTTTTGTTTAATGATTTAAAAAAGGGAAGAAGGGAAAGAAATGTACGAGGAGAAAGCAAAATCAAAATGAAGAGAAAGAAAAGGAGAGAATTAAAGAACATTAGTTATATCTGTTTGGGGTTTCTTTTCTTGGCCAGAAGTCCCATAACATTGTTATAATAAAACTGGTAGATGTTTTATATTCTTCCCGACTTTATGAAATATATTTTGTCTGTAAATTTGGAAATCGGTATAGATGTACGGAGTTCATCTACAACTGTTAATTTAACTTATTTTTTTTCTGTGATACACACATTACAGACAACGGCTTTACTTTGGAGTGTGAATGTCCCTTCAAAACAGACTCGAATATTCATAGACCTTTAAAGACTCCTTTGCGCATGCGCATTATCATGATTACAATCTCCTATATCAAACACGGCTTATCAATCAAGCCCGTGTTTAGCAAATATAACGATACTAAACTCCTAACCTTTGATACATGGACATTGTTCACTCACTTGGCAATAATTATTCTTAGACTGGGCCGAGTTACTTCAAGTTTCGCTTCGATTCATAAGCACACGAGCTCTCATAAATGATACATGCTCTGAATAACACCGTCGCTACTCAAAGCTGGTTGAGACTAGTTAGTACATCACTTTACATGATATAAACAGGATTACAGGATAGTTCTGTATAATTTTTACGGATGTGGAGTTTCAAGAATATTTTGGAGTGGAAATGCATGGATTAACCATTAGCAGGAATAGGAAAGAACTTGGTCTCCAGTAGTTAGCCGCATACATGATGTTAGGGAAGGAAGGAGAATAGTTTGGGATTACGATCTGATCTGTTTTTGGGGAAGAACGTATCCGTCACTTTGTTTGAGGTGAGTAAGATTAGTATGATTAATCGCGCCGTATATACTACACTACCGTGGAATCGGATTATGCCTCAGTTTTACTTGTTGTAACAGAAAGAGTTTCATTGTAGAGGAGACTGGCCATTAATTTGCCAGATATGTTGTTTTTTTAATTTCATTTTTGTATAAATATTTACATTGAGGGAGGGGGAGGGAGAGGCGTATTAAGGTAATCATCTAGCAAAGACGTGGAGGTAAATATGATATATGTGTTCCACAAACGTTAAGAAATCAATTACTATATTCATAAGCATATAACAATGCCATTTATTTCATGGCCGTGATGATACGATCATGAATATTTTCCATAGTCTTATTTTCTTTTACTTTCAGTGTAATTAAATTCATTGAAACGTCTCACAATCATGATAAAGGAACTATACCGCCTTTCCAATATCTTTAATCAGAAACACTTCCCTTTCTTCTCTTGGCACTGGATATAGAGTGTGTATCATATTACCTATTAATATCCTGTAGACATTTTCACCTATGTGCTCTATACATTGATCCACCAATGCAAGCAGCATGCCATTCAAGTGACTGACGCATATTCCATTCGCCTTTGTGTCATATCGCTTTATAAGTTTCGTAATCCTTGCACGGTATTCCCCGTATAGCTATATGCATGTTGATATTATTATACAGGATGTAAAGGTATTTAATGTTGCGCATTTGCGGAGCCAACTTCTCCTTCTCCAGTCTCGCTATGCAGAGAGGTATTACTAGCTGCTCTTCGTGGATTTAATTCCAAATGCAGAGAGAAACCTTGGCTACCAAACGAATTTATCATCGATTTCGCTGAAGTTAGATAGATTTTGAATCGACTCTATATTCCTACCGATTTTGAATAGAGTTAGCGTACACTTGTGACTTTCAAGGTCTTCTATTGTGACGTGACAATAGGATGTAAAACCTCACCAATTTTGGGGGAAGAACCCGACACCATTGTAAGTATGCCAATACGTGAAGCCAATACATTTTCCTTGTCTTTTAATAGAAGGGTCAGACGGTTTCTTCGCTCGCTTTCCCCTTCAGTTTTTCGCTTTGCTTTTTTGTGTGTGTCTCTTTTTTATTTTTATTACCTTTTCAACCTTTTCTCCAAACTTATTTTGTTCACATTCAGTTTGTCTGGACAAAGGAGCCTCATTGGAAAAAAATCAAGGACAAAGTTAGAAGGTAAGAAGAGAAGGTCTTTAAATGGATTACCTGACGTCACAATGCAATGTGCTGCGGCGGAAAGTCTTTATTGTGATTTTTCCTCTTCTTCTTAAATTTGTCTTCTTCTTCTGTTTCTTATTTTACTTCTGCCTTTTCAACGTTGATACTAACTAAAAATGTTGTGTCGATTATTTACAGGGTTTTTCTGGACAGAGGATCATAACTGGACAACGTCTTGAACAATTTTCTGAAGGACATTTTGATCGAACGAGAAAAGTATGGATAAACTGACGTCACAATACAATGCGTTAGCGAGGAAGGTTTTGATCGCGGCGGAGTCGGGCGAATCGGAGAAGTTTAAAGGGTTGTTTAAAGGCCGACAACCCGAAGAGGTCATCGAGGCTTTGAATGATGTGTCACAAGAAAGATACAACGATGTCCTTGGGAATGTAAGTATTATTCATTCCAAAACAATTTTGTTTTCAAACTATTACTATTGTGCCATCTCTCTAGTAAAATTGTCCCCACCTAATAAATGTGTAGAAGTAGTACATGTAGTAGTAGACGTGTTAGATAACTTGATTAGCACACGTACCCGGATATAGTAGCTATATGTTAACATGGGGGGCATCCAGCAAAGGAGATGAACAGACAGTAGCAGTTCTAGAGGGGGCGCATTTGGGGTCCTCAGCCCCCCTATAAATCAGTATTTTTAGTGAGTTTCAGCGAGGGGCATGTATAAAATGAACAAGAACCCAAAACCCCTTAGCTCCCTCCCATTAAAGAACCGCACCTTCCGACAGCCGAGAGGGATATTATGCCACAAGAACCACAATGGCAGTCTCATCCTTAAATTTCTGGAAAATGTGGTCGACGTGTTTGCTGGTATTATTCTTCGAGATAGTTTTTTTTTTGTATTGAATCCACACGGTGATCGACATCCCATCCTGAAAAAAGACACAATAGGTTATTAACTGAAACCTTACATTATATTGATAAACATTTCCTTGGTATTGTTATATAGAGGAATAGGAGAATAGGTAAACATGCCTATCAAGTGGCGGACATCAACAGCAGCGACAATGCCTTTAATATGAATAAATTAATATTATAACAACAACTTATTACGATGATTTGCTTTAATCTTGCTACAATCAGCACTATTCATTTTTCAAAAGCCAATGGAAATATATTTTGGTCCAGAAATACAAAAAACGGTCGCCGATTATTTAATTGTTTTCATGAAACGTAAATACACCTAATCAATTAGCTATGCTTCATTTGCCATCCAGGCCTGGTCCTAATTTTCCCCTTAAAACTGGAACGGGATAAACAGGACGGACAAAATCAACCAGTTAGGATATAATTCGTGTAGACGAATAGTATGAACACTCCCCGTACCGAGGTGTGACGTCATGTACTGGCCATGTTGTTGCTGGTTCTAAACAGTTGTGTGCTAAATAATCACACCAACGCCAGGGCACCTGCCTCGGCCCGTTGCTTGAATGATTTCGCGGTACACCTCATGCGCAGACTATCGTTTGTAGCCGTAAAACTCGACGACGCGCGAATGTGACGTCATCACTTCGGTACTCTATAGCCTTAACCTTATGTGTATACAAAATTTGGTCTGCATGCAAATAAGGCAAGAGTATCCATATACAACAGTGCATTCGGAATTAGAAGGGGATGCAAAACGAATTTCGCATGTCTTTATAGAAGCATATATCTTAGCGGAAATGTTATATATATATATTTTTTAATATTATAGGCCTTTAACAAATTAATAAGTAAAAAATCAAACGTAGGTATCGGTTTCAGGATAGAGCATCGACTCCACTATCGTGATTAGCTGACCAACTTTTATAGATTGTTGAGTCTGCGCACAATTAGTATTCGACAACAAAACAAGCAAATGGGCCAATTCGATCTGCCCCATTACAGGACAAATTGACCCCTTATTTATTAACTTCTTTTGACTAGAAAATGATATATATCTATGAAAGGGACAATGACATCTTGAGCCAAAATAACTGCTATTGTGAATGAACCCTACTGACTTAAGAAATTATGAGCGATGGGTATGCAAAGATTACGAGTATTTTGTGGTAGCAAAGATATGCCATGAGTTCAACTACTGTTCGATGGCCTCGCATTGACTCTTGAACGTTTGTCACCCAGTGGTTTCTTTATTCCTGAATCCCAACAAAAAGTTTGTGTTTTGACAACGCGGACAATGATATCAAATATAACAATCAGAGATGGAGCTACGTGATCAATACTCACTATACAATGAACCTGCATAGAAATGACTGAAAATACTTTTTTTTAATGAATTTAATCAAAAGGTGGTTCTTCGAACTTGATCTTTGTTTCTTCTTTATTTGAGAGACAGAGGGGGGGGGGGGGGGGGGG
>BEXV01000377.1:49049-60232 GCA_003118195.1 Hemicentrotus pulcherrimus
CCCCCCCCCCCCCCCCCCGCCCCTATAATATATATATATACGCCCTTGGTCAGCATCCCTCATCTTCCATTCATTTCGGTTGTTTACTTTGGGTTATTAGTCAATAATGTTTTCGTTTATTCTACCCCAGTGTCTAAGTTTTGTTTTTCATTGATAACATCTCACTGATTCCAGGTTGACGTTGATCAGATTGGTTATATCTCTCTGGAAGGGAAGAAACACGAGGTCACCGCTCTTTGTGCCGCTATCCGACAAGAAAACTTCGAGATGGCTAGCCATCTGCTCAGGCGGGGCGCCAACATCAACCACTGCTCACCTCTATCAGTGGCCTGCTACCGCGGGGATTTCACGGCGATGCGGTTCTTGGTGAAGCACGGCGCAAACGTCAACGCACCGGTAAACAAAGAGGGCGTCACACCCTTAATGGTGGCGTGCGAGCGCTATTCGCTGTACGTTGTACGCCTGTTGTTGAACAACCAGGCAGATCCGAGATTAGAAGACATGGATGGGAACTCCGCCCTGCATAGGCTAGCGTTAAAGCAAAGGATGTATGTCCTCAAGAACGGACCGCTTCCTCAGATCATCGACACACTTGTAGAGTCGGGAGCCAAGATGTCAGTCAACCAGGCGGGGCAGACACCGCTTGCCGCTGCCTGCGCATCGGGGAATGTTGAAGTTGCGCGCGCTATCATGTGCCTCCCAGAGGTGCGTCCAGAGGAACAACTCACAGCGCAGGAAAAACTGAGGGAAAAGCTTGAAAGTGATGTCATAGAACGAATCGGTTCGGATGAGGCTCCTGATGGAGAAAAATCGCGGAAGAAAACGTCGTGGTCGCAGAAGTTCACGAACCCAAACGAAATTAGAAAGCTGAAATGGTCTCTGAAGAAATCTAAGAAAACAGTTGCGGACAAAATTGAGGAAATTGCAGGAAATGACAGTTTGGGAACCGTTGAGGAGATCGCAAGCCCCTGATGACCTCTTTTAAAATTCATTTGAAAGGTAAATAATTGGGCTAATCTTTCCTAGTTCGGTAAATGCTACATGCACGGCGGACTGAAATGCGGCATCAGGACTGATGCGATGTGAAGGCCTTTTGTACTTACCCCAAAGCTCTTCGAGGAAGCGCACATGAGTTGAAGTTCATCTCAGTAAAGCTTCACGAACGAGATGCTGATGGGAATATTTCTACAAGATACAATAAACGGATGTCATATCGTAATAACGTATGTGCCAATGTGCTTAGATTAGCAAGTGTGCGCTTGTATAATTGACGCCTGGCTGGAATGCTCCCCAGGGAGTGGAGAATGTGCATACATTGTGTGCAAGTAAGCCTGAATCCGATGACCGGGTAATAATATTTATATATGTAAAAAGCTTTGAGAGGGCCTTCGGTCCTAAAAAGCGCTATATAAGAACTAGATATTATTATTATATACAAGAACAAAATGTCATTTTGAAAATAATATATACTCGAGAATTCATTAAATACCGTACAAGTCACATCTTTGGTACATGTAAAAATTTCATATTATTCGGACATATGCGTCAGGTTTTATACAGAACTTTTAAAAATATTCTTTCGCCATCTAGAACTTGATATAAAGCAAAGACGTCGAATTAATTATAGTTTGTTTTATTCGTTCGGCAGTATTGGTGGATATGGTCGTAATTCATAATGTGGTACTTGTTTTTAATATTCGTTCCATGTTTTCAATATTAAATTAATATATTCATAACTTTAACATTGAGTTGAATTTTTAAAATGATATTAGTTCCATTTACCGATGTTTCCACCGATCCGTCCTAAATCCACCAAAAAACAAACATATCATGTCATAATCCTTAACTGTATATACATTAATTTGTCCTATGCATTAATTATACACTGTATCCCATGAACTTTTCTCACATCAATCCCACATTATTTCTAAGATTCGCAGGCAAAAAGTTTAAACCTTTGAACGTTTTGTGATGTTGCTTGATGGAAAACGTGCTTCCTCCAAGCATGGTATGGTTGGGTCCACGGATTGACACTCCACACACACTTAAAATGGTCCAGCGAGACATGTTTTTATTTTATTTCTCTATCATAAATTGGGATATTCAGCCACCGTGGTCTAATCCTTGGCCATATTCTTTCTTTCAAAATAAGACATGTAAACCTGGGCCCTTTCTTACAAACAGTTGTGATTGACCGCAACTTATTTGCGATTGATATAAAAACATGGGTTGAGAATGGCAAATGTTGATTTATTTCTTTTATAAAAAGGGATCACGTGACCGTGCATTATTTTTCACTATATGCACGGTACCATGTTCTTTGTGATATCATACATGTGTTGCGTAACAATAAATTATATTTTTATTATAATAAAGGCGAAGCACCATGAAAAAAAGTCGAGAAATTGGTTTATAGTTCATTCTTTGGCCCTTGTTTATTTGTCGTAGATTACGTTAGCGCATCAACAATTATTTACATTCATATGGCAAACAAACAAAATAAAATCAATTTATAGCTACGAGTTATCATTATGCTTATACCTTGCATTACATATCTATTAAATAAAAACAAGTTTAGGTCACAGATTTAATTTCTTCATCATAATTCTGACTGGAGCGAGGAGGGTGTTAACTTATTTGCTTTAACACAGGGTTAACGCCCTTCAGGCTCCAAAACAGACAAGGTATTCCTAATAATTCACACTTCTTGTACCACATCGGTAGTTGGGTAATTGCAATAGTACATTTTACAGAAAGGATTAGCTTTTGACTATGAAGAGTGCATGGCTTAATAATAATAATAATTTAAAAACAATTATAATGATAATAATACTAATAAAAATAATTAAAAAATGAAAATAATAATAAAAAAAAATAAATTGATTATTAATAATGAGAAGGAAGACAAAAATGATGTTATATCATTAATAATAATACTAATGAAAATCATAACAAAGAAATAAACAGAATTGATATTAGTCTCCCAAATTTTCGTCGCATTCAAAATGGTCGTTGAAAGCCAGAAACAAATAATAATTTATCTCAATGTCACATCAGCATAGGTTTGATGAAATACTAAATGGCAAAGGCTAGAAATTTGAACTTTGATGGAAAAAGAAACAAGATTGCATTATTATGTTTTTCATAACTACATTTCAACAGACTTTGGCGCATGATCATAAAATCTGACGAATAACTCCCCATTACATCTACCATATTCAGGTTTGATAAGTTGATGGGCTATAATCTGGGAATTTTCAAAGCCAGAATCGCACTCATCATACTAAACAAAGAAACAATAATTAGTTTTTTTTTATATTTAGTCAATATGCAATGCTCATTTTGTTTTTTGGTATCTCATTTAAATTTGCATGACGGTGGGAGACGAGAGATTGCATAGCATAATACCAATATATTCGTGCAGAGCATAACTATATATTTATGACACTACAGAATAGCCCACCTATCATATATTTTGCACAAGCTATAATACTACAACATCATCATATCAAGATTCATTACATTTTTTACTTGATGCAAACTCAACTCTTTTTGTTTCTGTACAGTCGCAATCACACAATGCTAGACGTTTCTTGCACAGACATGAGCCGTTTTGCAACAAGCATATAGACTGAACATATGATAAAATTATGAAATATTAGTAACAATAAAGGCCATTCACATATTATTATCAATCTTGAATACACATTGCCATTGATCATTGTCGGTGAAAAGCTTCCTTGTTCAAGACACAGTAGCTATTTAGAAGGATTGTTACATTTACCTACCACTAAACAACATGGCACTAGAATATCTACCGCTCGGCCTCTTTCAGATATGACGCGCTAAACCGCTGCAACCGCTGCGGTTTTTTTATGATGACGTTAGTACCGTCACATTTCTCTATCCTACAACACAGCGCTCCATGAATACGCGCAGGAACTTCGTTTACATGTACAGAACCTAAACAAACAAATGAAACCGCTGCGGGTTTTTTTTTCTTTCTTTTCCTTTGCCGCGGTTTACCGCGTCAAATCTGATCAAGCCTTAAATCATCTGGTGTATTTCACAACATCGAAAGTGAGCTCATGACCTTCCCAGATGTTATATCATGATGAACTTTTTCTGGACTGCGCTCTTTGCCTAATGTTACCCCATAGCAGTTCAGGGTTTATACCTATTTTCGAAATTGATCTGTTTTTCCTCCTAAAATTGGCAATTAGTCATCGTATTTTTCCGCTCCTTTGTAATTTTAAAAGATATTTTTTTAAAACTAGATGAACCAATGGGAGGGAAAATTGCAAAGTTTAACTGAAAATTTGCCAATCTGTACACGAAAACAATGATTTCACATTTTTGCACTGTGTTGCCAATTTACAGGCTTTCATGATTAGTGACAATGAAATTGTTTTTTATTCATGTACGGCATAACGTACTGCGTTTGAAATAGGGTCAAATTTTCTCGTTATTTTTTACACTTTCTGCTAATGTAAAATGTGTCATTCGGAGCATTCTGGATCAAATGATAATTGATCGTCAGGAGACACTGCACTGCTATGGACTTAATGGCAATTGAGAGCATACATTTATTCAATGAAATACATTGTGTATGTCATTATACAATTTCTGTCGGTTATGATTTTTATGTCAACGACATTGTCACTTAATGGCAGCAATTAATATTCAGATAGTTCCAAAGCAATATTAAGCATCATATAGAGTCTACTGTTGATAAACCATCAAATTCTGAAATACGATACTAGGATTTTTATATTTTATATATGAACATCATTTCACTGGGCACGTTCATGCGCAACTGGCATAATGTAAATCCGGCTACATGCCGCATTCACATGTTTTCAATATTTGAATGCCACTGACGTTACGTCAAGTCGCAACACCACGGAATTCAATACAAAATGTTAGGCCTACACTTGAGTACCACTTCAGCCTTATTCACAAGCGTCTACAGTACCCGACATAGCATGGCAGACTGGTGACAAATCTATATCCCAAACCTATATGCATGTGCCACACGCACTTCTAAGCGTAAGGGTCGGATACCAGTCTGAAGGCATGGGAAGGTTACGGTAGATGAGTTTGAACACAGCCCAATACATCATACATTAACAATACAAGCCTTAGGCTCAACGCAGGCGGAAAACACAAAACCACCAAAACACATGAAAAATAAACATTAACAATGAAAATGTACAGGATAATTTGATATCTTTTCTCTTTAAAATACAATTCCCCTCTCTTCAACTCAACTTTGAGAGAAGTACGAACAATATAACTAGTACATAATGGTGCATGACTTAAATATAATTTGAAGGTACTGTATAAACATCATTGGCACATAAAGAAATAGCATCATGACCAGTCAATCTTATACATTCTCAATATTTGACATTAAGTCAGTCAAATAACGTTCATCTGCCATAGTTTCACACATAATATATCTTTAAAAACTTTTTATCTGCTACCTCTGTTTTTCGCTTTTCACTTTTCACTGTTATGTCACGTATATGACAGGGACTTAATAACTTTTGATGGAAAACAAAACATGTTTATCCAACATGAATAAATATGATGATACACGGACGATATTGTCACGAGAAATCAATAATTTAGTGACGAAAGCGTCATACTTGTTCAACATTCAGATATACAGACGAGTAACACATTACATGTCATTGAAATATGCCCTCAATCGCAGAAGGAGACACGAAGGAGACTTTTAGAAAGGGGTATTTTGGGCAACAAAATCGGGTAAAACCTGGGTTTCCAAGGGTAAAAGGAGCGATATCTTATATAACACGATCGCAAATACTTTGGCAATCAAGAAAAAAGTTGAGTTCTGTTCATGCGATTGCATTGCCACAGAAACTGCGTGGAAGCGATTTAACAAAAGTTGCAGGCGTGGATATAAGTGGTTGATTATGTTAAGGGCGTCATGGTTCTACGAATGGGCACAACAAAGCTACTCCTCAAGCACAAGGGGTGACAGGACAGGTTCAGAGGGGGGCATAGTTAATCCCATGTGCTCGCAGTAACCAGAGGATCCTTGTAGCCGTTAGGATACATTTCCTCGGGGTAAAGGAACCGGGCCACCTTGTTCCGTAGGAGTTTGATGAAGGAACGCGGTAGGATAGACCTCGATTCTTCTAGTCTGTAATTGTCGTATATCTCAGGATGTGCTATGATTTCTAGTAACGCTGCTAGGACCTCTTTATTCTACAAAGCAAAACAAAAATGAAAGAGTAAAATATTTTTGTTTTCAGATGTAAAATGTGATGACGTGTGCGTCACCAATGAGCAAAGTAAAGATTAGGGCCTATGTCCGACTGCGTCCGAGCATGAGGTCCATGGTCAGAGTAGGGCAAGAGGAACAGACGTTGCAACACCTTTTAGTCTGCACCCTCCTCCCAGAACTCTATACCCTCACATACCTAGAGGGTTTCAAGGCCGGATCCTGCGTCAGATGAACTGGGCTTGTGATAGAGATTCAAGAAAATGACGAATGTGCACAACGCCTAGTTGTACTGCCCAACAAGGGAAATTTCCTATACCTAACTTATAATTCATGAAAAATTGTTTTGAATGTATCGGGTGGAGTCACTTTTAAGGACTTAAAAAGAGACCAAATCTAACCAAACGTTTAATTCCGTTCTGAAAGAATCACCTACATATTGTTGATCCACGTTTTCTTTCAAACATTGGGTCATTCCAATGACCCAATGTTTAAAAGAAAATCTAATTCAGGTTATCGGAACATGTACCATTCAACGCAGAAGAAAGATTTTTTTTAATAGTTAGGCTTAGATTTTTTTTCTCCACGATTTAACATTATTATTAAGCATTAAAGCCATTAATATATGTAATATAAGTTAAAAATCTTGCGCACATTTAATACTATCTTTCACCACATTCAATATAAAAACAGAAAAATTAATCACATAAAACTACAAACATAGTCATATCACAATAATACAAACCTTCAAAATTTCTTGATGGTATTCAGATTCATATAGTCTTCCATCACCTACAATGTCTTTCATTAGATCTTCATATGTTTCTGAAACAAAAGGAGAGAAAGATAATGATTATTGATAATAACAATAAAAGAGGGTTATGTGTGTAGAAAAGAGTGCATCAATCAGCACTAACCATTATAAATATTTGTCTTCTTAAATATTTTCCATCAGCAGTCTAAAAGTATTTATGACATTTTGGCGGCAAACTTCCTAACATTACTGTTTTATCGAAAATAATATCGCTAGTGACACTCGTTTGTCTCGCAATGTATGGTCAACAAGGGATCTAAAAGATCACGACGTTTCGTGCGCTGCTGCAACACTTCGTCAGGTGATAACATATATTGTAAGGAAGCGTGTTTTATACTCTACGGGTGGCCATACGTTGCCCGGACACACAACGTCTAGGTAAATCACTTACCATCATACATTGAGTAATGTATTCTGAAACCTTTAGCTGCATGTGCGGCATCTGTTGTAAACCGTATCCACACCCTCTTTGACTGTGCAAGGAACGCTATGGGTCGCGTCACGTTCTCACATGTTTCAAAAGATGTTGTTGAGTACGGCGACGCTGTAAAAAAAAAAAAAAAAAAAAAAANATTAAAAACGAACGTTCTTTTTTTTTTAAGTGTCTTTTGTTTCTTCCGCTCACTCACCGCATCGTCCAGCATCAATCATGATATGGCCGAGTGGACAGCTGGCTTCGGAGACGTCAGTCACGTTGAGGTTTCGGCTCATCTCGTACTCGTTGCCGTCGATCTGGACGACGAAATGGTCTCTCTCGATGGCCTTCCGCAGCTTCGTGATCAGCCGTTTCATCTTGCGCTCCGACTTCTTCCGCACGCATTCCAAATCACATCGAGCTGGAAGGGCCATAAGGGAGGGGGAGGGGTGTTCCACAAAGATCCAATGTCGAACTTAACTCTAAGTTGGACTTAAATATTATAGAGAGCCATTTGTAGCCTTACAATATTAGCAAAAATTGAAGTATTTCATAAATTCCACATTAAGAACATGAAATCTCCCTTAAAATAGACAATATGAATGATTTGAATCATCAGTTTATGCCTTTTAAAATAACTTTTACAAAATATTTTCAATGATGCTAACGGCTTTTCATAATTGTTAAGTTCAACCTAGGATCTTTGTAAAACACCCCCCTGGTCGGATAAAATTGAAAGGGTACATTCATCATGCACTTGCGCTTCACTTAAAGCCACATTTACATCCAGTGTCCATCGAAATGACAGGTCAATAGATGGATGGGTTCTATCGACAACTCAAGAATGATCGAAGAAACAATCTTCAACAATAATCTTATCAAATTTTGAATTAGAAGTCGAGTTGTTGGAACTCGTCAAGTCAACGACAAGTCAACTTGTATGGGACGAGAAAACGAGAAGACAAGTTGTTGGAACTCGACAATTCGTCTTGTTGGGAGAGAACACGAGAAGACTGATTGTTTAAACTTGGCAAGTATATTCCGCGGAAGTGTTCTCGTCTTTAAACGTGTCTTCTCGTTTTCTGACTTTGATTGTCTCGTCTCGTCTCGAACCTTTTATGATGCAAACATTTCAAACGCTTTACCTGTTTTACTAATGACCACGATGTCCCCACATTGGTCTTCCTTGCGCAGGAAGATCTCTGAAACTACAAAGATGACCTTTCGACCTCTGGGTGGTTTGATATGCCATGTACAGTCCACATTAGCGGGATAATCACCGGGAAAGTTCGGCGTCTCGATGTACCCTACGTACTGACCGATCTGAGCTCTGCATGTTGTGTCTAGATAGAGGAACGATAGGGATAAAGGAAACGAAAGGGATGCATTTCATCTTAGAAGTAGGCATACGTTTTGATAGTTTACCCAGATGATGCGGTCAACGATTACTAACAAAAGCAATGATTATTAAAGAATGCATCGAAAACTACAATATGTTTAGTATACATATGCTACAAATAAGAGTTGAATCGTGTTATTAATTTAAAGAGTATCAAAATGAAAAGAATTACAGTATCTATCTACAGTGCGTCCCAGGAAAAAACGAAACCGAGAATTATAAAGTTATTTCATAACTTAATCACAAATATAATTGATACATGACGCATATTTGTAGAGCTAAGATCCTCCTCTTTCCTTTAAAGCTACTCATATAATACATATATCACGCATGAGTGATTAAAATGAATTTGAAGAGAGGAAACCAAAAAGTCATTTAGCGGACAGTATCTGAATTTCAAAGAGAAAATCACATTTCTAAGAATAGGGTTGCTGCCCTTTCTTATGACACCTTAGCCAGGAAAAAAGAGCTAAGAATAACAAAGTTCTGTTTGTTTAAAGTAGTGCTTGCATTTCCATAATTTTAGTAAACGAATGCGTTTTAACTGGCTGCCTGCCGTAGCAACGAACGGAATTAACGAAAGACTTAAATCCGTCTCGTTGACAATCAGCCATAGACGAAAGACGTAATGCATAGCTGATTGTCAACGAAAGTCTTTTGGTCGCGAAGGCATGGAGGGGGGGTGGGGGGGAGAGTTCCAGAGGATGGGTATAGGTGTCGTAAGGTGGGACTGGGGTCTGGAACGTACCTTTGCATTGGTCTCCGTCTGCTACTCCATTTTCATCTGTGGTGGTGTTGCCAGGGCAACGGATGCAGTAGTTCATAGCCGGGTGTGGCTGATACCAGCCCCTTGGGCACCTCTCGCAGGAGTGGGTGGTGACATTGTAATACGTGCCGGGTCCGCAATGTTCTGCGGAAAATAAATACGGTTTGGAGTGATGTTTTTGATTGGTAGAGGGTAGCCAAATCTTACTTGATATCTTTAAGCAATATTGACGATAATTGGTGATAATAATAATAATCATAATAAGAGGCATCGCTATCTACCCAGAAATCTATTCCGGGGCGCACAAAGAAAAATAGGTAAGGAATAAGACTCTAAAACCACTAAATTTTGTTTTGAGTAAAGCGAAATAGCGTCTCATTTCTAAATAGAGCTCAGCGAATGCGGCAATACGCACAGGACCTTTGTTGCAGTTACCATTTATTTAAGGAATCAGAACATCCGTGGTTTTCCTGTTGTTGTTTTTTGTCGGTTAAGAGCATCATTTTTTGAAGCCTTTGGGATTATTTCATTCTTACCTTTCGCTAAACAGTCTGCAAATGAAGTCGATCCGTGTGACCTAGTGAGTAAGCCACCCTTGCAGGGTAGACAGTGTGTGCGACCAGACTCGGGCTGGTAGGACCCAACCGGACAGGAATCACATGGTTGAAAACCATCCACAGAGTATTCACCGGGACGACATTGTCCTAAGATATGAAGATTTGAGGATTTGAAAGTATGAAGATTTGAAGATCGGAAGATTTGAAGAATGGAGGATTTACAGATTTCAGATTTTTAGATTTCAGATTTCCGGATGTATGGATAGAATTGTAAATTGTTAAGAGTATTTCCATTTTCTCTTGAACATAGCATCATTGATGTCCCACTTAAGAAGTAAAATGCGGATAGCAACTGACAGACAGACAAAGAAAAAGAGAGTGAGATATTTATGAAGAAAAATAGATGGAGGTGGTAAAAGGGAAAGGCGAATAGGATGAGAAATTTCTTCATCTGAAGAAAAAAGAATCCTACTTCAGATGTAGAACATTTTCTCCCATTCGCCTTTTCCTTTTATCTTTGGGACCCCAAAACCACGATATTCACTTTTTCAGTTGATCTGAAGCGGGTGATATCTCGATCTTTATTTTAATTGTAATATTCTATTTTTCTAGAATAGTCCTTGTGAACTATTATAGTGTGTTGTCGCTTTATGTGTGATGAAGTTTGTACTATATATTTTATGGTCGTAAATAAAACCAAACCAAACCATATCACAAAATTTACCTCCGCATTCTGTTATATGACGTGCCCCGGTCACATCATACTGTTGATCCTGCTGAGGGCACCTTCGGCATTCTAACTGCCCCTCCTCATCCTGATAAGTGCCCGCTTCACAGGGGAGGCAGCCCCCACTGCTAGCATGGTAGTAGGTACCCATGCTGCACGCCACTGTATGAAAATAATAATATGACACTACTAATAATAATAATACCCGGTAATAATAATAATAATAATAATAATAATAATAATAATAATAAT